>CM044006.1:55443640-55541140 GCA_024085815.1 Flaveria linearis
CTGGGCCTATCATGCGACTGAGCCGTGCCACTGGGTGAGTCGTATGACTGAGTCCATGCATCTGAATCTATCGTACGACTAAGCTGTACGACTGGGTGAGTCGTACGACTGAGTCACGCGACTGAGTGTTGTATGCGATTGAGCCTGTGCGATTGAGTCAATGCGAATGAAATGGTGTGCGATTGTGCGTGAGTCGTACGACTGAAAGTCCAATCGCACGAATGAATGTTCAATCGTACGAATGAAGCTGATTCGTACGACTGGAGGTCCAATCGGGCGTATGGAGGTTGAGTCGTATGACTGAGTCTTGCATGGTACGACTGAGTGCTTAGTCGCACGAATGAAGGTTCAATCGTACAAAAGTAGCTAATTCGTATGACTGAAAGTCCACTCGTGCGAATGGAGTGTCAGTCGTGCGTCCGGTCCTGTTGTATGACTAATGATGTGTGTGTGCGTGTGGATCCCCTTTTCGGAGACCTCACGACGATAAGGTAACATTAACAAAGTGTCATAGCTTGACCACAAAGATTAAAGCCACGCTATCAACAGGCACATACTATTTAAAATAATCTAGTCTACGATGTGTGTGACTGCTTGTGTGTGTACCACCCACGACCGAACCGGAACTGCCAGAGCCTATTGATACCATCTTATGGCTTATGATCATTATTAATGCTTGTCAGTAACTGTCAATAGGTGTTTGACTGTTCATTGCATCCTACCGTTGGAATCTTTCATCATACGTGCCTATCATCTGTTCTGTGAGTTTCGTGGCCCCTTTTTACGCTTATAAAACCTTTTTAAACATTTTCTACTTGGGGGAAAATAATGCTCACTTATTACTTAATTTCAGGCACCTTCCTTAGTGGAAGTTGGCTGCTACTTATATGAGTAACTTACCTTGCTAAACTTGTTGATTGATACTAAGGTTAAATGGATGTCATGTAACTGGTTTAGGTATCATTCTATGTATATCGTGGATGTGGTAGGAATGCTGCGGAGGACCCTATACATAAGCATCCCTGGTATACTAAGAATGTGCTCAAACCGGGTTACATGATGATCCTGATTGTTTGCTGCTATATGAACTTGAACTTTGTGCTATGTTACCATATGTATGTTACTTAGGGGTTTTACACAACCCTGCACTATTATTTGATGTTACGTGTTGATTTATACTACTTGTGGATGCCATTGACCTTGGATGTTCTCGGCTGTGTGGTTCTTCTGTGTGGTTCTTCTGTGTGGTTCTTCTAAGCCGATCATCCATTACAACCATTAATCCCGGTAATTGGGACCTAAAGATTGGTTTGGTTGTAACCTATACGTATGCGCTGTGTGGATCTTGCTACGTCATGTTTAACTTGACACGTATGCGCTGTGTGGATCTTGCTACGTCAAGTTAAACTTATTATGCTATGTAAAACCCTTTTTATATAACCATTAATCCCGGTAATGGGACCTAAGGATTGGTTTGGTTATAAACTGCAGGGATCGATTTCGGGTGGTTTTTCTCTCAACTCACTATGAATTAACACTCAGCAAGCAGTCTTATGAAGAGTTGATCATAATATATCAAGTAACAAGCACTAAGAAAATTTAACACAGCAAGTAAATTTTCAAGGTACTTTTATATATTGCTTCTCAACTCAAAGGATTACAAGACACTTGGACTCAAATCACTTCTAAAGAGTTACAGGGAGAAGATATATATAATACTACCTACAGCCGGGAATACTTTGATTCCAGCTGGACACCTCTAACCTTACATCTATACTACAAGACTCTAGGTGAGGCTTTCAGACATTTTGCATGCCTGAGAGTTGGTAGTCAGGACATGTCCCTGACTTACCTTGTCACCAACTAAAGTTGGTAGCATGTACTATCATAAAAAGGTGAGCAGTAGAATAAAGTATGGTCAACAGCATGGTCTTTTAGGAAGAACCCATGCTGTGTCACCCATGCTGTGTCAGAGGTCTGCATGCGGACTGACAGGGACCATACTTTTATCTGCTGGACATAGCATTGTCTTCCGAAGGATAAAGTGCTTCGGAAGAATAACTTCTTCCGAAGGCACTTATACTTCGGAAGACTGCTTCTTCCGAAGCTTGGAGTCTTCTTTGTCTTCGGAAGTAGACTTTGTCTTCAGCTCTTTCATCAGACTTTGTCTTCGGAAGCTTTCAAACTTTGTCTTCAGCTCTTTCATCAGACTTTGTCTTCGGAAGCTTTCAGACTTTGTCTTCAGCTCTTTCATCAGACTTTGTCTTCGGAAGCTTTCAGACTTTGTCTTCAGCTCTTTCATCAGACTTTGTCTTCGGAAGCTTTCAGACTTTGTCTTCAGCTCTTTCATCAGACTTTGTCTTCTGAAGCTTTCAGACTTTGTCTTCAGCTCTTTCATCAGACTTTGTCTTCGGAAGATATCTTCAGCTGTTGGCTTCAGTTGCTGTCTTCAGTAGTTGACTTCAGCTTTTGCCTTTGGAAGATGTCTTCAGCTGTTGTTCCTTAGACTCTCGGAAGATCTCTTGCTTGGCTTCGGAAGCCCTTTAATGTAGTACCAAAAGTGACTATGAAGTGAATTTGGTTGCACCAGCCTTATCATGATCCAACAAACTCCCCCTAGGCTGATGCTACCAAAACTTCACTTCTCTCTTCTTCTCAAAGCTCTCAGCACCAAGGAAAGCAGGTGTTTATCAGTATCTTCATTCTTTCCTGCTGTGGTGCTGAGAATCTTGTACAAATCTTTGGTGGACAGCACCTCTACTCTGTCACCTTGGATTATATGTACCCTCTGTTGTGGCCCTCTGAAAAGAGTTAGTTGATGGGAAGTATAGTCATATTCCCATCAAACTATTGGTTCCAATTCAGGACCTTCCACCATCTGTAGAAAGGTTGTGCCTTTGGTGGTTGATCTTTCCTTGTCTTCCACTCTTTTCAGCTTCAACTCTTCTTCAATCTTGGCTCTTCTACTTCGTTCAGCCAAGTGGAGACCGCTGATGTGGTTTCTGATGTGTGCAGTAGTCTCAGAGTTGGAGGGATTGGAGAATGGCTTCTCTGCAAGCTCAGCAAGGTCGAATCTGCTGAGATGCAATAGAGAAGTGGCATTAAGCCTGTTGGTTTCACCATTCTCCCTTTCCACAACAAAGTTGTGAGAAGGTTCATCGAACCTCCACTGGATTATTGCATTTCTAGGTCCAGGAGATTGACCAGAAATCCTGTCCTCTTTCCTGGTATCCAGCAGAGTCACCAGTCTTCTTCTTAGCCTCTTCTCCTCAGCATTGAGGGTATCGGAGTTGAGACCAAGAAGTCTTGCAGCCTGGCCCAAGGTGTCTCTAAGCAATTCAAGAAATTTGCCTAGGGTGAGGGAGTTTGAAGAGTTATCAACATAGGTGATGTTGATAAGCTCTCCCTCACAGGAGATACTGCTCAAGGTAGTGCAGTTAATGAGCCTCGTCTTGAACTCCTTTATTTCCTCAAAGGAGAGATGTTTAGGAGGCTGAGGGGATGGTCTTGGTTGTTGTTGGGTAGGCTTAGGTTTAGTGGTTTTGGGTTGAGTCTTGGGTTTTAGGATGGGTAGTTTGGGTGGTTGAGGTGATGTGGTAGGTTTGGGTAGAGTTGTGGGTTGAGGGGTGAAGGTTTCATCAGTGGGTTCGGCTTTAATGGGAAAAGGAGTTGGTTCTGGTGTGGGTTGTGGCTGTGGTTGAGTGGCTGGGGTGAAGAGCATTCCTTTCATCCTCCTATACATCTCCTTCCTTTTCCCCAAACGGATGTCAGCTTTGATTTCACTGACTATCTGCTGGAGTGTCCTTTCGGACATAGGTCCCACTTGCCTACCAGAGAAGCCATGTACCCGGAGATAGTCCTTCATCCAGGCTTTGTCAGTTGACTTCTTGGTGGCAGTGACCTCCTTCTCTTCCTCCCTCTTCCTCTTCACCTTCGACTTCTCCCTAGCAGCCTTCTTCCTTTCCTTCTCCATTTGATCCTGCTCTTTATTATGGAGCAGCAGGATCATGTCATTGTCATGTGGAGACAGTTCAGGAAGACTGAAGCCTCTTGAGAGTAGGAATTTGATCCTCTCCTCTCTCAGCTTCAGGGCTGCCTCCCTCTGCTCTTCTTCTGCCTTCTCCAAGGCCAACCTGGCTTCCCTTTCTTGTTGTAGCCTGGTTGACCTCTCCAAAGTCACCAACTCCTCTAGTGGTAGCAGGAGTATCTCCTCATTGACAGCTCCCAGACTGATGAGCTGGTCAATGAGTGCCGTTCTTCTCTTCTGGTTGATTTCTTCCTGATTGGCTGCAGCTGCCTTAGAACTAGCAGCTAGCATCTTTTCAGTAGGAAACCTACCTTTCTTTTTAGTCTTCTCAATCCTCTCCTCCTCCTGAAGCTCTTCCGCAGTCAATTTCCTTTTGCCTTTGTCTTTGATGGTGCTTGACTGTGGTGGTTCTTGGATGGAGGGTTGTGATTGAGAGAGAAGTTTAGCTGGTGCTTGGATTGGAGGAATGTCAGAAGTGTCCTCCCTGCTCACCTCAGATGCTATTTTAGCAATGACATCTGTGATGGTCAGTTCCTCGGACATCTGAAACAAGCCTTCCGCAGCTTCTATTTCGGCTTCGGAAGATTTATCTTGTTCTTCCGAGGCTTCCATATAAGCTTCGGAAGCTTCAGCTTGAGCTTCGGAAGATGAGACTGCTGCAGATTCTGTCCCAACTGTTTCAGTTGCTGGGCCATCAGTCCCCATTTCCCCTTCGAAGCTAATCTCAGGTTCCATGAAGACCTTAGGTTGACCAACTTCCTCCACAATGGTAGAAGGTGCAGTCAGTCTTTGAAGCTCCTCAGCCCCAAAGTATGCAAGTGTGGTGTCGGGGCTGGGCTGTTCTAGGGATGATTTCAATACGAACTTTGTGAAAAGTGTGTAGAGATCTTGAAGCATCCTTGAGTCAATCTCCAGAAAGGATTGAGATGACTCAGGTAGTGTGATTAGTTGGGTGGAAATGAATTGGGTCTGTGGTTCCATAGGTGTTTGTCTCTGAACTTTCTCCCCCTTTTTGGTAGCATCATCTTGAGAGCTAGACGAGCTAGAGGAAGAAGTCATTGAGACCTGGATTGGTACATGCCTAACAAACCTCTCCGTCTGTTTCTCAGCTAGTTTAGCCTTGAGAGAGTTAATCTCATGTTGCTGAGTGGCAGTCCTTGATTCTAAGATCCTCACCTGTGATTCCAGGTTGGAGACCTTAGAAAGCAAGTACTGAAGTGTCAGTTGCATACTTCCCTCATCTTCATAAGAAGAATCATGGGGAGATGAGATAACATACCTAGTATGCTCACTCTCACCACCAGATGTGGTTTCTTGGCACCCTGGTTTCCTTTGCTCAGAGTCATCTCGTTCAGAGATGTCAATGGGCAAAGTTACCATAGACTCAGTCCTAATTATGTTACCACTGTTCTGAGAGCTCAATGAGAGACTCTGAGTAGTGGCAGCTGAGTCTACATGAGTCCCCTCCACATCAGTGGGACTCACCTCAGTAGCTGGCTTCTGATGGGGGCTAGAGACAAGGGATCCCTCTTGGCTCTGTTGATCTTTTTGTGGGTGTTGTAGATCAACTTCATAGCCATGGAGAGATGTAATCTCTTCATCAGTTCGGAGTAAAAGGTCAGTGAAAGAGAGGGTGGTTAGTCCTACTGACCCGGGACCTTGATCAATGTCTACAGGCATTGAGCCTATGGTGGGGCTGTCCCTAGAAGGCTGCACAGGGGAGTGTAGAGACTCACCCTGTGGGCTAAAGGCTTGGGGTTCGGGCTCAGGGGTTTGAGACTGAGGAGGCTCAAAACCCACATTGAGGTCAATTGTGAAGGATGGTGTGACCTCGGACTGAGTGGGAGCCCATGATTCCACTCTAGTCCTTTGGGTGTGAACAGAAGGAGCTTGTTCAATCAGAGTAGATTGAACAAGGGTTCGTTTGGGGCGTCTCTTATATGTGGCTTTGATGGGTAAAGAAGGTTTTGGTATTGTGGTGGATGTTGCTGTTGTGGGTTCATCACCTGTGGGGTTAACAGGGATGTCACCAGGAGCTATGCGCTCAGTCATCTCTGGAGGTAATGGAGTGTACCGTCCAGTGAAGTTGGTGGACATCTTCTTCAGTATCTTGAAGATGGTAGGCCTCATGTGTGGAACAGGAAGAGCAGCTGCGCAGACAAGCTTGCTTGGTTCCATTTCACCGTTGATTATGTGTTGAAGAAATCGGGGATACATGAAGAATGTATCCCTGCTCAGATTGGCGATTAGGTTGTTCAACACAAATCGTGAGTAGTTGAATCTGAGGCCTCTCACCAACCCATGAACTAGGCATCCTAGTTCATATGGGATTTGATCCCAACCCCCTGATTTGTTGGAGAGGCAGCGTAGAACAATGTGCAGCAGGAACTTCCAATGGTAAGAGAAGTTGAACTTGTATACTGTAGACCTGCTGACATCGCCTCCATATCCCATGAGGATATAGGTGCCTTCCAAGTCTTCCTTGGGGAACTCAGTAGGAGCCCCATCATCGTGAAGCTCGAGATGCTCCCTGATGAGCTGTTAATTGATGACCAACTCTTGGCCACAAACTCGGGTTCTCAGGACTCGAACCCCATTCAGTACTGCAGTTTCACCGTTGCTCCAAAATACTGACATATGGTTGGAGTATACGGTGGGTTAACAGTTAGTGCAGTGAGATAGGTGGATTCGGTGAGAAAGGTGATGATTTGGGTGAAGTCGGCATCCCTTGACGAGTCAAGTAACGCGACTTGGTTGTGCTGAGGGTTTAGCGCCATTGGAGAAAAGGTAAGCTTGAAATTTTTGGTGAATTTGAGGTTTTGACAGTGAAGGGAACAGTTAGGGCTGTAAAGTGGTAAAAGAAGATGAAATTGATGAGTCAAGATTATTTAAAAAGGGGTGAATAGTGGTAGTGGTGGTAATAGGGTAACTGTTTTGGGGTTACTGTGGGTGGTATGGTGGTTTACGGCGAAGAAATGATGTTGGCGGCAAGGATAATTTTAAATAATCTGACATTATCAACAAAATCTTTACTTTTTACAGAGTGGGGCCCAAAAGATATCCGTTACATATAAAAATCTTTACTTCCGAGGGTAAAACATTTCCGAAGGTAATTTTCTTCCGAAGGCAATTTACCTTCCGAAGCTTGATATTGCTTCCGAAGGTAAAATTGTCCTTTGAAGGTACTTTATCTTCCGAAGCAAGGCATTGCTTCCTTAGGTAAAGTTGTCTTTCCGAATGGAGAGTTGTATAAGTTTCGGAAGCAGATCTGATATAAAATCAATCGCTTCTTCCGAGACCGAAAACTCTTCCGAGAAGAAAATTTCCATTGAGAAATTTGACTTCGGAAGATATTCAGGAATATCTTCCGAGAGTTAATTCCTCTTCGGAAGGAATTTACACTTGGAATAATTTAAAGATCTTTTGTAACAGGGCTTAAATTGTATTGACACAAGACATTACTCATTTAAAAAGGTTTTCAAAAGAGGTAGTTATTCAATGTTTATCATCCCAATTGCTGATATGAGATACTTAAATCTTTGTTCATCAAATGCCTTTGTGAACAAATCAGCATATTGTTCATTTGAGTCAACTTTGATTAACTTTATCAGCTGTTTCTCATGAATATCTCTAATGAAATGATACCTGATATCAATGTGTTTTGTCTTGGAGTGCTTCACTGGATTCTCAGTAATGGAGATAGCACTGTTGTTGTCAATATGGATAGGAGTAGTCATGAAGTTGAACCCATAGTCTAACATCTGATTTTGAATCCATAGCAGTTGAGCACAGCAGCTAGCAGCAGCAATGTATTCAGCTTCAGCAGTTGATGTAGAGACACAGGATTGTTTCTTGCATTGCCATGAGATAATCCTTCCACCAAGAAATTGACATCCTCCTGATGTTGATTTCTTGTCAATGTTGCAGCCACCATAGTCACTGTCAGAGTATCCATAGAGATTGAAATCACTATTTCTTGGATACCAGAGACCTAGTTTAGGTACTCCTTTGAGGTATCTGAGGATTCTCTTTGCAGCAGCTAGGTGACACACCTTTGGAGCAGCCTGATATCTTGCAAAAATGCATGTGGCAAACATGATATCTGGTCTACTTGCAGTGAGATACATCAGAGAACCAATAATTGCTCTATACTGATGTTGATTAGTATCCTCCCCCTCAAGTTTAGGGCAAAGATTATGGTTTCTGGGTATGGGTGTCTTGGCTGGTTTACAGTCCTTCATTTCAAATCTTTCTAAGATGTCTGAGACATACTTAGATTGACTTATGAAGAACCCTTCCTTCATCTATTTCACCTGGATTCCAAGGAAAAAGTCCATTTTTCCCATGGAACTCATCTCAAACTTCTGCTTCATAATGCTTTCAAAGTCCTTGCACATTTGGTCGTTTGAAGAACCAAATATGATGTCATCAACATAGACTTGTACAAGCAAAATGTCTTCTCCACTCTTTCTGATGAAAAGAGTCTTGTCAATGGTACCTCTAGTGTATCCATTCTTCAGGAGAAACTGAGACAAGGTCTCATACCACAGCCTAGGTGCTTGGTGCAGCCCATATAGAGCTTTATCCAGTTTGCACACGTAGTTGGGGTGCTGTGGGTCTTCAAATCCTGGAGGTTGACACACGTAGATTTCCCTATCTATATCCCCATATAGAAAAGCGCACTTGACATCAAGTTGGTAGACTGTGAAGTTCTTGGATGCAGCATAAGCAAGGAAGATCCTAACTGCCTCAAGTCTTGCAACAGGTGCAAAGACATCAGTATAATCAATTCCTTCCTCCTGGGTGTACCCTTGAACTACTAGTCTTGCCTTGTTCTTGATGATCAAGCCTCTATCATCTTTCTTGTTCCTGAATACCCATTTAGTGCCTATGGGTACTTGACCAGATGGTAGTGGGCATAGATTCCAGACCTTTTCTCTTCTGAATTGAAGCAGCTCCTCCTGCATCGATTCAACCCAACTACTATCTTTTAAGGCATCTTCTACCTTCTTTGGTTCCATCTGAGACAAGAAGCATGAGTACAAGCAGACATTCCCATGATGAGTTTGTCCTCTTGTTCTCACACCCTCAGAGACATTCCCTATGATGTTCTCAGTTGGATGAGTGTTGTGAATCCTAAGACGAGGAATCACTTCCAATTGCAGAGATAAGTCTAGGTTAGACATATTCTGATCAGGAACTGGATCACTCTGTCCAACTGCTGTTTCAGAGTCATTCAATGAGGACTGATTGAATGATTGAGAAACATCATCAATGGTTGGTTGTGAAGTAGTATTAACATTTGCCTGTTCCTTCAGAATACTACTTCCATCAACCTGGTGTTGTAGTGGATCACCTGAAGAACTTTGAGGTTGATCAAGTGATTCACTTGTTGAAGCTTCACTATTTCTGGAGATAGTTACACTGTCAGATCTGTGAATAGTTGAAGCTTGTTGCCCTTCAGCTCTTGGAGAATTTGGAATAGGTCTGGGAAGCTCATATAGTTGACCTGCATCAGCATCAGCATCACTTTGAGCACCTGTTCCAGCTGAAACATTCTCACAAGATGGTTTAGAATAGTTTGGAAACAATTCTAAATCAAAGATATATTCAGGTCCATTCCCCCTAACACAAGGAGTGTGCTCATTAACAACTATGTTGGATGACTCCTCAAATTGTTGATTCTTGATATTGTATACTCTATAAGCTTTGGAGCTAGAAGAGTATCCAATAAAGATAGCATCATCCGACTTCTCAGCAAACTTTGCCAAGTTGTCCTTTGTGTTAAGTATGGTACACCTGCAGCCAAAGGACCTTAGAAAGCCAATGAACGGTGGCCTCTTGTTCCATAACTCATAAGGGGTTTTTCCATGGGGCTTTACTACAAGAACCCTATTCTGCACATAGCATGCAGTGCTGACTGCCTCTGCCCAGAATGTTAGAGGCAGCTTTGAATCAGCTAACATGGTCCGAGCAGCCTCAATAAGTGTCCTATTCCTCCTCTCAGCAACACCGTTTTGTTGAGGAGTTCTGGGAGCACTATATTGTCTGGCAATCCCTTTTGAGTCACAGAATGAGTCAAGAACGAAGTTCTTAAACTCAGTCCCTTGATCACTTCTAATGATCTTAACCTTGTGATCAATTTGATTTTCTATTTTAAGAATAAAAGATTTTAAAGTTTCAGCAGTTTCATCTTTACTTCTTAAAAAGAATACCCATGTAAATCTTGTAAAATCATCAACGATCACAAGGCAGTATGATTTCCTTCCAATGCTCATTATACTTGTGGGACCAAAGAGATCCATGTGCAATAAGTGTAATGGAGTAGTGATAGAGTTAACACATTTGGATTTATGAGATGATCTGTGTTGTTTCCCTTTCAGGCATGCAACACAGTTATCTTTGCAGAAAAATTCCTTTTTAGGCAAACCATGTACCAAGTTATTTTTAGCCAATTTATTCATTGTTTTAAAATTCACATGACACATGCGTTTATGCCATAGTGTTGACTCATCACTATCAGCTTTGGAAAGAAAGCATGATACTTCACCCATAGGAGAAGCATTGTTCATATCTAGCTTGTACATATCCCCTTTCCTGGGAGATCTGAGAAGCACCAATTCCGGAGGAATTGTCATCCCTAGTCTGAGGATAATGCACTCATGTTCTGTGAAAAGCATCTGATGCTTCTGGTCACAGAATTGAGAAACACTTAACAGATTGTGTTGAAGCTGTTTGACAAAGTGAACTTTGTCAATGTTTACTCTGCCATTGGATATACTTCCTCTGCCAGAAATATATCCTCCGGCCTCACCTCCAAATTGGACAGGCCCTCCATCAAAGTTCTGGAATTGTTGAAGGAGAGATCTGTTCCCTGTCATGTGCCTGGAGCATCCACTATCTACAATCCAGATATTGTTGTTCTTGCCAAATGGATGTCCCTGCACATAAGATGAGATGGTTAGTTTTGTTTGGAAGCCCAAGCCTTGCAGGTCTCGGGCTCTTCCAAAGATAGTGACATAATTGAACCAAAAGATATGTAATGGGGTTAAATAGAGGTCATTGTTGAAGAAGAGGTTTGGGCTGCAGCATCTTCTTTGATCTTCCAATCTATCCTTTGGTTGATCTTTGAGGATGAGCTTGTTGAAGCTTTTGCAGCATGGTCTTCTTCCGAAGCTTCTCTCTTTTCGGAAGAAGACTTCACCACCTTTTCTTCCGAAGTAGTCTTCTTCTGAGATGGTTTCAAGGGAGCCTTCTTGTTCTTCCGAACCTTAGAAGGTTTGGCTTCCGAAGCTATTTTCCCTTCGAAAGAAGTAGTTTCTTCCGAAAGCAACTTGGCTTCCGAGACCAACTTTCCCTTTTTCATCATTTGGACCTTTTGAAGTGGTCCAACTGAGAAACCTTCTCTGACTCCTTCCTTTCTAACATTATTTGCATAATGTGTGCTTGCTGGATTGTAGTAACAATCTTTAGCCATATGGTTGTGCAGACCACACATTATGCATGCAATGTTAGTCTTCTGGGAACTTGCAGGTTGCTGTTTCTTGGGTTTCTTCTCTTCATCAGCAACTTTCCCTTTCAAATTCTGATCCTTCAGTAGGACAGGAGTGCTGGTACTACACTCCTTTCCTGAATCAGGAGTACCTACCACTTGAAATCCGGCAGAAATGAAGACACCCTTTTGCTTAGGGTCAAACTTAAGCTTGGACTCTGCAACCTTCTTGGCAGTCCTTCTAGCAGCTTTAGCTCTGCTTCTTCTTGCCTTGGTGGTCAGGATTTGATCATCACAGGTGGAGATGGGTGTATCCTCCTGTTTCTCCCCTGTGGAGGCCACTATTTTCACTTCATCCTCTAGTTCCAATGGAGAAGGGTCAGCAGTTGGAACCTCTTGCTCTTCAGTACCGCATCTAGGTAGTCTAATAGACTCATAAGAGTGTGGTGGAGCTATTTCACTGGTTCCCAACCCTTATTTGTTTTGATAAAACATTTTGGAATGAGAGGTTGATGCAAGAATAGTTTGGAAGCTTTGCTCAGCAATAGCTTGCTTCCTGGCCTGAGCCTCAGCTGTGACTAACTGGGCTTGAACTTCAGAAAGTTTGGAGATCAGATCTTTGATTTGAGTCTTATAGTTAGTCTTTTCATGTTTTAAAAGAGACACGGTTTTCTCTAACTCATCAATTTCCTTTGATAGTCAGATTCAGCTCTTTTAAAGTCAGATTTTAGCACATTTAAAGACTCAACCTCAGATCTGATTTCCGAAATGTAATCCTTATACAATTTAACTTTAGCAATACAGGAAGCAGTACAAAGATGGTCATATACCTGATCATCATCTGTTCCGGCCATGAGTGCTTGAGCGGGAGTCACATCCTGTACCATGAAGCTCCAGTCAACTTCCTGAGCAACAGCAGCTGTTTCAGTTGACTTCTCTTCATGCTTGGGAGCAGTGGGATGTGTGGAGGCCTGTGGGGTTCCCGGGTTGTTCTTGGGAGCCTTGCATTCCCTAGCAAAGTGACCAAGTTGGTTGCATTTGTAACACCTTGCTTTGCTCTTATCAAACCCAAACTTGCTGTTGACTGGGTTTTGAGGGAATTGCCTTCCAGTTCTCTTGAAGAACTTCTTCGCTCTGTAAGTTAAAAGAGCCATCTGCTGGACAATGTCCATGTACTCCACATCATCTGGACTGAAGCACTCAAGATCATCAAAGCAGTATTGAAAATCACCTGAGTGTCCACCTCCAGAGACAAAGGCACAACTATCTTGAAAGGAGTTGTGTTGAACCTTTTGAGACTTTGGAGTCTCAGGTAGAGTAATGAAGGGTCCAGTATGTGAGTTGTCAGGGTAGCATAGCAACTGATGCTGTGGTTCTATGCTTTCCCTTTCAACCATATGAAGGGCTGAACTCAGTTGGTTATTGGAGTGGTCAGAGGAGTTCTGCATGTTCATCTCCATCTGAAATGCACTTAGGATACCATACAACTCTGTGAGAGAAAGAGTCTTAAGGTCCGAAGTTCTCTTGATGACAACACAGTAGTGAGTCCATAGTTTAGGAAGCGAAGACATGAACTTCCTAACTATGTCTCTGTTCTCAAGAGCTACTCCAATGTCCGCCAGAGTATCTACTAGCTCAACATACCTGAAGTATTGTTGAGTCAAGGTCTCACCGGCCTTGAAAGTAAAGTTCCCAAACTGCTGCTTCAAGAGATCTTTCTTGTTCTCTTGGGTTTCCTTTGATCCCTCATACATCAGCTTCAATGCTTCCCATAAATTTTTAGCAGTCTTGCACTTCTTGAAGCGTCTGTAGACGGAGTTGGGGAGAGCAGTTTGGAGACAAGTCATAACCCTTTGATCTAGCTCTATTCTCTTCCTATCTTCCTCTGAGTAATCATCAACATCTTTTGGAATGATGCGATTACCAGTGGCAGATGTAGTGCTTGGTATGAAAGGACCATTGACAATGGAGTCCCACATCCTTGAATCTTGACACTTGATGAAGCCTTCCATCCTGATACACCATGTGTCAAAATCTTCAGGGGTGATCATGGGGGACTTGGTCAAGGTACCGGTTTCCATATCAGCCTTGGAGAGAGCGGCCATTTGAGTGAGTGGATTGTGGTGAGGAGTGAAAAACAGGTTGATTAGGATGGTAAGATCTCACAATCAAGAGCCTGGTGCACTGATACCAATTGCAGGGATCGATTTTGGGTGGTTTTTCTCTCAACTCACTATGAATCAACACTCAGCAAGCAGTCTTATGAAGAGTTGATCACAATATATCAAGTAACAAGCAGTAAGAAAATTTAACACAGCAAGTAAATTTTCAAGGTACTTTTATATATTGCTTCTCAACTCAAAGGATTACAAGACACTTGGACTTAAATCACTTCTAAAGAGTTACAGGGAGAAGATATATATAATACTACCTACAGCCGGGAATACTTTGATTCCAGCTGGACACCTCTAACCTTGCATCTATACTACAAGACTCTAGGTGAGGTCTTTCAGACATTTTGCATGCCTGAGAGTTGGTAGTCAGGACATGTCCCTGACTTACCTTGTCACCAACAAAAGTTGGTAACATAAAAAGGTGAGCAGTAGAATAAAGTATGGTCAACAGCATGGTCTTTTAGGAAGAACCCATGCTGTGTCACCCATGCTGTGTCAGAGGTCTGCATGCGGACTGACAGGGACCATACTTTTATCTGCTGGACATAGCATTGTCTTCCGAAGGATAAAGTGCTTCGGAAGAATAACTTCTTCCGAAGGCACTTATACTTCGGAAGACTGCTTCTTCCGAAGCTTGGAGTCTTCTTTGTCTTCGGAAGCAGACTTTGTCTTCAGCTCTTTCATCAGACTTTTTCTTCGGAAGCTTTCAGACTTTGTCTTCAGCTCTTTCATCAGACTTTGTCTTCGGAAGCTTTCAGACTTTGTCTTCAGCTCTTTCATCAGACTTTGTCTTCGGAAGCTTTCAGACTTTGTCTTCAGCTCTTTCATCAGACTTTGTCTACTGAAGCTTTCAGACTTTGTCTTCAGCTCTTTCATCAGACTTGTCTTCGGAAGCTTTCAGACTTTGTCTTCAGCTCTTTCATCAGACTTTGTCTTCGGAAGATATCTTCAGCTGTTGGCTTCAGTTGTTGTCTTCAGTAGTTGACTTCATCTTTTGCCTTTGGAAGATGTCTTTAGCTGTTGTTCCTTAGACTCTTGGAAGATCTCTTGATTGGCTTCGGAAGCCCTTTAATGTAGTACTAAAAGTGACTATGAAGTGAATTTGGTTGCACCAGCCTTATCATGATCCAACATAAACTATACGTACGCGCTGTGTGGATCTTGCTACTTCTTAATAAACTATTTAAACTTTGGGAATCTTTCTTTACAGCCATCAATTCCTGTGAGGAACCAAACATTAGGTTTGGCTGTAGCTATTTATAACTGGTACAACCGCCTATACATAAGTATAGTTGCGGTGGCCCTTATTAAACTATTGGTTCATCTTAACAACTTTTATTACTTAAAACCTGCGAAGCTCACCAATAATTATGTTGACCGTTTTGAGCATTCCTTTTCAGGTGAACAAGGTAATTGAAGAATCTAGGAGTGCTGCCTTTTAGAGGAGACCCTAGGATGCATTTTGTGATTATTACTCTTGTAAAGCTTGAACATGACTTTTGTACACTTGTTCCCGAGTTGTGGGAATTTACAATACGAGTTGTCTTTAATGCTTATGTGATCATTATGTTGTGCTTATGACTATGCTGTCGTGAACTTGATTATACACGACACAAGTCTCCATTTGTGTTCGGGTGTCGTCATGACACGCTTGTCATCATATTTTTTTTATTGCTACTCTATCATATACCATGTGTTATGATGATCCCGTCTAGTTCACATTCCCCGTGTTTCCGCTATCAGCGGGGGTGTGACAGACTGGTATCAGAGCCATTGGTTATAGAGAATTAGGCAATTACACTTGACCTAGACTATAACCTAGGAACCTTCATGTTGATTTGCATGCTTAAGCTTGTGTGCATTTATATATCTCGTGTATGTGTTCCTCCTTACATGTTTGGCTATCCTTCTGTTATGTGATCTTTTACTTCGTGCTTGAGCCCTTGTGCTCGACCCCTATGAGATGCTTTCCATTGGATCTTCCGTTCCCTCTGCGCGCCAAGTTATCATAACCAAATTCGGGTATTGAGACCCGAAGAGATCTTCACAGATCATACATCATGCTTGACCTCATATACTGAGAGACCGACCTGAGGAGGCCATGTCTGAGTCCTCCCAAGGACGCGAGATAGACAACCTCCGCTAGACTATACGTGATTACATGTTTGACTCTCAGTTGACTTGATGGATTATTATGGATATGATGTGAAGGAAGGTCGGATGTCATGCAACCGGATTAGGCATCATCCTCGGTACATCGTGGGTGTGGTGGGAACGCTGCGGGGAACCCTATATATAAACACCACCGATATACCGAGAATATGCTTGAAATGGGCTGCATGGTGATCTTGACTGACCGGAACATGAAACGTTGGAACTTGATAAGTGGAGTACTTGTGTATCTTAAGGTAACTAAAGTTTATTGTTGCCTCTTGTATGAATAGAACATGCCGCCTCGAAGATCTACCCGCAACAATAGTAGCGGAAGTGAAGCCCCGAGGGGCAGAGGCAAAGGCAGGGGTAGACCTCCGATAGCAAATGAAGGCCCTTCTGGCAATAACCAAGGGACTGGAAATGCTGATATGGCAGCCTTAATTGCTCAACAATTGACTGCCCTGATTCCAACTATCGTAGCTCAGGTGAGCGACGCGCTGCAACAGCAAAACCACCCCCACGGGGACGGTGGTAATGAGAACGAGGATAATGGAAACCCGACTAGGAATGAGAGCAACCAAGAGACCGGAAATGTTGGTACAGCCGGTAACGAAACTGGGGTTGCTAACGCCAAACGGGGCTGTTCTTACAAGGAGTTTGTGGCCTGTAAGCCTCGGAATTTCGATGGTAAGGGTGGGGCGATAGCCCTGATTAGATGGCTGGAGAAAATGGAGGCTGTGATCGACATCAGTGATTGCCTCGACAGCCAGCACATCAAGTATGTTACATGCTCACTGCAGGGCAGAGCACTGACCTGGTAGAACACACAGGTGCAAGCTAGGGGAAGGGAATCTGCGATGCAGATGACCTGGGATGAATTCAAAGCCTTGATTACCGAGGAATACTGCCCCCTCAACGAGATGCAAAAGCTTGAGCATGAGTTCTGGAATCATGCTATGGTGGGGGCAGGGCACGCAGCTTATACTGATCGATTCCACGAGCTGGCTAGACGAGTTCCACACCTAGTCACTCCAGAATCTAAGAGGATTGAGAGGTACATTTGGGGACTCGCGCCTCAAATCCGAGCAATGGTAACTGCAGCTGCTCCTCCTACAATCCAGAGCGCTATTCTGAAAGCGGGCGCTCTCACTGATGAGATGACAAGAACAGGAGTGTTGGGTAGAGGAGCGGAGAAAAGGAAAGAGACTGGGGAAACAAGCCGGTCTGGTACTGGAAAGTCTGATAAGAAGGCCAAGACGACCAGAAACTTTGTGTCCGTGACTCAGGGGAAGAGGGAATATGCTGGGCCGCACCCGAAATGTGACAGGTGCACTCTTCATCATCCTCCAGCAACGCCGTGCTGGGTGTGTTTGAACTGCAGGCGCCCGGGGCATCAAGCAAGAGACTGTAGAGTAGCGCCAAACCTGGTGGCACCCATCAACGCGGTTAACCCCGCTGGGAATGCTAGGGATTGCTACGAGTATGGAGCCCTCGATCACTTCAGGAATATGTGCCCCCGACTGAACAGGGCACCGGGTCAGCAGGGAAACAACCAACAGCAGATACTGGCCATAGCGGGCGCTCAAGGCCAAGGAAACCAGGGTAATACTGCACGGTGACGCGCTTTCGTCATTGGAGCTAATGATGCCCGTCAAGATCCTAACGTTGTCACGGGTACGCACTTACTCAATAACCACTTCGCATCTGTACTGTTTGATACTGGAGCAGACAATAGTTTCATATCATCTGAGTTCGTGCAATTGCTTGATTTGAGTTCCAGTAGACTAGAAACTAGTTACTCCGTAGAAATGGCAAATGGTAGGGTTGAACAGGCAGAGAAAATTATTAAGAACTGCACCCTAATATTGGAAAACTAGGCCTTCAATATAGATTTGATACCTTTCGGGTTGGGGAGCTTTGATGTAATAGTGGGGATGGATTGGTTGTCGAAACATGGAGCCGAGATTGTTTGCCGAGATAAAGTAGTGCGGATTCCCATGTCAGACGGGAAAGTACTCAGAATACAAGGGGAGCGACCGGGAAGAAATTTAAAGCTTATCTCCTGCATGAAAGCACGCCAAAGTCTACGAAAGCAGTGTTACACTTTTCTGGCTCACATAGTAGAAAAGAAAGAAGAAGAGACAAAATTGGCAGACATTCCGATAGTACGGGATTATCCGGAGGTGTTCCCTGATGATTTGTCTGGATTACCTCCTCCACGACAGGTGGAATTCCATATAGAGCTGATTCCTGGAGCTACACCGGTAGCAAAGACATCGTATCGGTTAGCGCCCTCAGAGATGCAAGAGTTGTCAAGCCAACTACAGGAACTACCGGAGAAAGGTTTCATCCGACCGAGTCATTCACCGTGGGGAGCACCGGTATTATTTGTCAAGAAGAAGGATGGGTCGTTCCGTATGTGTATCGACTACAGGGAATTGAACAAATTGACCGTGAAGAATCGGTATCCTCTTCCTAGAATCGACGACCTGTTCGATCAGTTGCAAGGAGCCTCGTATTTCTCTAAGATCGACCTTCGATCTGGTTATCATCAACTAAGAGTAGTCGAGGACGACATTCCAAAAACAGCATTTAGAACTCGTTACGGGCACTATGAGTTCTTGGTCATGCCATTCGGATTGACCAACGCACCAGCTGTCTTTATGGATCTGATGAATCGGGTGTGCAAGCCTTATCTTGATAAGTTCGTGATTGTATTCATAGACGATATACTCATCTACTCCCGTTCGAAGGAGGATCACGAAAAACACCTCCAAGCAATTCTAGAACTGTTGAAGGAAGAGAAACTTTTCGCCAAGTTCTCGAAGTGTGAATTCTGGCTTCGAGAAGTGAAATTCTTGGGTCATGTAGTTAACGAAAATGGAATTCATGTGGACCCCGGTAAGATTGAAGCTGTGAAGAAGTGGGATACTACCCAAACCCCCTCAGAAATACGGCAATTCTTGGATTGGCCGGATACTATCGTCGCTTCATTGCCAATTTCTCCAAGATTGCCCAACCGTTAACTTTGTTGACTCAGAAAGACAAGAAGTTTGACTGGGGGAAAGCACAAGAACAGGCGTTCCAAACATTGAAGGAGAAGTTGTGCAACGCACCGATATTGTCCCTTCTAGACGGAACCGATGATTTTGTGGTGTACTGTGATGCTTCACATCAAGGTTTGGGCTGTGTACTAATGCAGAAAGATAAGGTAATTGCTTACGCTTCGCGACAACTCAAGGTGCATGAAAAAAACTATACAACTCACGACTTGGAGTTGGGTGCCGTAGTGTTTGCACTCAAGATATGGAGGCATCATCTATACGGAACCAAATGCATCATCTACACAGACCATAAGAGCCTTCAACACATCATGAATCAGAAAGAACTTAACATGCGATAGCGACGCTGGGTAGAGCTACTTAGCGACTACGATTGTGAAATCTGGTATCATCCGGGAAAGCTAACGTGGTGGCTGATGCTTTGAGCCGCAAGGAACGCGTGAAACCATTACGTGCTCGAGCGCTAGGTTTGACTATCCAAACTAATTTAAAGGCTCAGATTCAAATTGCACAAACGAGGCTTTGAAAGAAAAGAACCTTGCGGGAGAAGAATTCCGAGGATTGGATAAACAAATGACCCGCAAGGATGACGGCGTACATTACTTCGTGGATCATATATGGGTCCCCAGGTGGGGAGGTGTACGTACACTAGTCTTGGATGAAGCACAAAAGGCTCGATACTCTGTTCATCCTGGTGCAGACAAGATATACCACGATCTGAAAGAGCTGTACTGGTGGCCAGGCATGAAGAAAGATATTGCTATATATGTGAGCAAATGCCTGACTTGTTCAAAGGTCAAGGCTGAGCACCAGAAACCATCGGGATTGTTGCAACAACCTGAAATTCCCGAGTGGAAATGGGAGAACATCACTATGGATTTCATCACCAAACTCCTAAGAACACCAAGCGGACACGACACGATATGGGTCGTGGTGGATCGAATGACGAAATCCGCTCACTTCTTGCCTATCCGAGAAGACTACAAGATGGATAAGCTGGCAAGGTTGTACATCAAAGAGGTCGTGACGTGGCACGGGGTGCCGGTGTCAATCATATCCGACCGAGACAGCCGATTCACATCACGATTTTGGCAGACGTTACAGAAAACGATGGGCACTCGATTAGACATGAGTACTACCTATCACCCACAAACAGACGGCCAAAGTGAACGAACGATACAAACATTGGAAGACATGCTTAGAGCTTGTGTAATCGATTTTGGTGGTAGCTGGGACGTTCATTTACCGTTGATTGAGTTCTCTTACAACAACAACTACTATACAAGCGTTGGATGCGCTCCATTTGAAGCATTGTATGGACGGAAATGTAGATCGCCTGTATGTTGGGCCGAGGTTGGTGAAAGCCAGCTAACAGGTCCCAAAATCATTCAAGAAACCACCGATAAGATCTTCCAAATCAAAGACAGACTCAAAGCTGCTAGAGACCGCCAAAAGAGCTATGCCGACAACCGTCGGAAGCCACTAGAGTTTAACATTGGGGATCGAGTGTTGCTCAAGGTCTCTCCGTGGAAAGGGGTTGTACGGTTTGGAAAGAAAGGGGAGTTGGCCCCAAGATATGTTGGACCATTCGAGATTGTAGAAAGAATCGGTCCGGTGGCGTACCGATTACGGTTGCCACAAGAGCTTAACAGTGTACACGATACTTTCCATGTATCGAACCTCAAGAAGTGTTTAGCTGACGAATCACTTCACATACCTATTGAGGACATCAAGATTGATGAAAGCCTCCATTTTGTGGAGGAACCTATTGAGGTCATGGACCGAAAGGTCAAAAAGTTGAGGCGCAGCAAGATACCTATTGTTCGTGTGAGATGGAATGCCAAACGAGGGCCAGAGTTTACATGGGAACATAAAGATCAGATGAGACTCAAGTATCCACATCTATTCGAGGATGACACCCTTAGACCTAGCACCAGTTGAATTTCCGGACGAAATTTCCTCAACTGGGGGATACTGTGACATCCGTCACCGAAGGTCCGTCATTTAGCGTGTTTGATTTAACCTTTGTTATCGGTCATTCCTCATTTTGATAAGCCAACTACGTGGATACCATATTTGTTTTGCTTAGTTATCCTTCTATGCGTGCTAACGTTGCTTGACTTGCCGTTATCTTAAGACGTTTCTCCAAGATTTGCCCCGATAACACTAAACGCGTCATTTTTATATTAAAATAATTGTCACGAATAAAAATCATTTTTAACTTGTAAATAACATTAATAACGTTTTATTATTAATAAAACAAGACTGATAAATAACGTTTTCAATCGAAACAAAAGCTGGGAACCCGGGGGCAAAGTGAGGGGACTAAACTTGACATTTTGAGAAACTAGGCTGGGTATAAATACCCATTTCCCAGCCATTTTCTTCACTTCATCTTCATCTTCATCGACCTTCTTCTTCCTCTCCCTTTCTACACCAATCTAGCACTAAAATTCATCACGTTTGTTGCGTTTTCGTCGTCAAATCTTGGTTATCATCGTGAATACTCACTCCTAGCAGGTAGATAACCTCGTTTGACCCGTTTCTTGCTCGATTTCACTTCTGCGTTTTCTAGGGTTTCGGGTGCTCGGGTTCATCCGAGCACAAGAGATCGTGTGGGCTTGTGTGTTGCGTTTCCGAGTGTGTTTCTTGTTTAGACATGTTAGGCAAACATTTCTGGAAGTTTTGGTGGTGTAAAACTCGTGCTCGGAGCAGCTGGACGCTGCTCTGCACTTCAGCAGTCACGACCTGCTGTACAGGGCGACTAGGCCTGTCATGCGACTGAGCCGTACGACTGGGTGAGTCGTACGACTGAGTCCATGCGTCTGAGTCTATCGTACGACTAAGCTATACGTCTGGGTGAGTCGTACGACTGAGTCACGCGACTGAGTGTTGTATGCGATTGAGTCTGTGCGATTGAGTCAATGCGAATGAAATGGTGTGCGATTGTGCGTGAGTCGTACAACTGAAAGTCCAATCGCACGAATGAATGTTCAATTGTACGAATGAAGCTAATTCGTACGACTGGAGGTCCAATCGGGCGTATGGAGGTTGAGTCGTATGATTGAGTCTTGCATGGTACGACTGAGTGCTTAGTCGCACGAATGAAGGTTTAATCGTACGAAAGTAGCTAATTCGTATGACTGAAAGTCCACTCGTGCGAATGGAGTGTCAGTCGTGCGTCCGGTCCTGTTGTATGACTAATGATGTGTGTGTGCGTGTGGATCCCCTTTTCGGAGACCTCACGACGATAAGGTAACATTAACAAAGTGTCATAGCTTGACCACAAAGATTAAAGTCAACGCTATCAACAGGCACATACTATTTAAAATAATCTAGTCTACGATGTGTGTGACTGCTTGTGTGTGTACCACCCACGACCGAACCGGAACTGCCAGAGCCTATTGATACCATCTTATGCCTTATGATCATTATTAATGCTTGTCAGTAACTGTCAATAGGTGTTTGACTGTTCATAGCATCCTACCATTGGAATCTTTCATCATACGTGCCTATCATCTGTTCTGTGAGTTTCGTGGCCCATTTTTACGCTTATAAAACCTTTCTAAACATTTTCTACTTGGGGGAAAGAATGCTCACTTATTACTTAATTTCAGGCACCTTCCTTAGTGGAAGTTGGCTGCTACTTATATGAGTAACTTACCTTGCTAAACTTGTTGATTGATACTAAGGTTAAATGGATGTCATGTAACTGGTTTAGGTATCATTCTATGTATATCCTGGATGTGGTGGGAATGCTGCGGAGGACCCTATACATAAGCATCCCCGGTATACTAAGAATGTGCTCAAACCGGGTTACATGATGATCCTGACTGTTTGCTGCTATATGAACTTGAACTATGTGCTATGTTACCCTATGTATGTTACTTAGGGGTTTTACACAACCCTGCACTATTATTTGATGTTACGTGTTGATTTATACTACTTGTGGATGCCATTGACCTTGGATGTTCTCGGCTGTGTGGTTCTTCTATGTGGTTCTTCTAAGCCGATCATCCATTACAACCATTAATCCCGGTAATTGGGACCTAAAGATTGGTTTGGTTGTAACCTATACGTATGCGCTGTGTGGATCTTGCTACGTCATGTTTAACTTGACACTTATGCGCTGTTTAACTAAGAATGTGCTCAAACCGGGTTACATGATGATCCTGACTGTTTGCTTCTATATGAACTTGAACTATGTGCTATGTTACCCTATGTATGTTACTTAGGGGTTTTACACAACCCTGCACTATTATTTGATGTACGTGTTGATTTATACTACTTGTGGATGCCATTGACCTTGGATGTTCTCGGCTGTGTGGTTCTTCTGTGTGGTTCTTCTAAGCCGATCATCCATTACAACCATTAATCCTTGTAATTGGGACCTAAAGATTGGTTTGGTTGTAACCTATACGTATGCGCTGTGTGGATCTTGCTACGTCATGTTTAACTTGACACGTATGCGCTGTGTGGATCTTGCTACGTCAAGTTAAACTTATTATGCTATGTAAAACCCTTTTTATATAACCATTAATCCCGGTAATGGGACCTAAGGATTGGTTTGGTTATAAACTATACGTACGCGCTGTGTGGATCTTGCTACGTCTTAATAAACTATTTAAACTATGGGAATCTTTCTTTACAGCCATCAATTCCCGTGAGGAACCGAATATTAGGTTTGGCTGTAGCTATTTATAACTGGTACAACCGCCTATACATAAGTATAGTTGCGGTGGCCCTTATTAAACTACTGGTTCATCTTAACAACTTTTATTACTTAAAACCTGCGAAGCTCACCAACAATTATGTTGACCGTTTTGAGCATTCCTTTTCAGGTGAACAAGGTAATTGAAGAATCTAGGAGTGCTGCCTTTTAGAGGAGATCCTAGGATGCATTTTGTGATTATTACTCTTGTAAAGCTTGAACATGACTTTTGTACACTTGTTCCCGAGTTGTGGGAATTTACAATACGAGTTGTCTTTAATGCTTATGTGATCATTATGTTGTGCTTATGACTATGCTGTCGTGAACTGGATTATACACGACACAAGTCTCCATTTATGTTCGGGTGTCGTCATGACACGCTTGTCATCATATTTTTTTATTGCTACTCTATCATATACCATGTGTTATGACGATCCAGTCTAGTTCACATTCCCCGTGTTTCCGCTATCAGCGGGGGTGTGACACATACATGACCCGAACATACAATCACATTTATAAGCATACAACCGAGACTAGAATTGTCTAAAACATCATAAAACCGAGAATTCTTACCAAAAACTTTGAATTCTCCTTCTTCTTCTACAACCTCCGAGAATTCTCTGCTCTTCTTCTCTCTCTCTCTCTCTAACAAAATCCGAATGACAAGGTGTAAGAGGCAACATGGGCGGCCATGTTGCTTTATTCACCAACTTTTTCCAAAGTTGTGTCCTTTTTGACACTTTTAACCCCTCAACTTGGGTTTTATAGCTTTTCTTTCTTTTCCTTTACTTTTATTCCTTCATAGCTTTTACAATAACCGGGTGTTACAAGTCCACCCCCCTTATATTGGTTTCATCCCTGAAACCTATTATTCCTCAAACAGATGAGGGTAATGCTGCCTCATCTCTCCTTCAACCTCTCATGTAGACTCGGATCCCTTCCTGTGCTTCCACTGTACACGCACAAGAGGAACCACTTTATTCCTTAGCCTCTTCTCCTTACGATCAATGATCGGCACTGGTTGCTCCACATAATTGAGTCGTTCATCCACTTTCATATCTTCCAGTGGTACAATCATATCCTTGTCCGCTAAACACTTTCGCAGATGAGATACATGGAATGTAGGATGAATTCCACTCAACTCATTTGGTAGTTTCAACTTATAGGCCACCTCTCCTACTCGAGCAATGACTCGGAAAGGTCCTATATACCTTTGGATCAACTTGTCCCGCTCTCTAAACCAAATGATACCTTTCTAAGGTGAGACTTCTAACATAACCCTATCACCCACCTGGAACTCAATCGGTCTACGTCTCTTATCAGCATACGACTTTTGACTATCCTTAGCTGCCTTCATAAAGGCTTTGATCTTTTCTAGCTTCTCCGTCATAGCCTCAATCACCTCAATACTTCCTTATTCTTTCTTACCAATATCACCCCAACAAACGGGTGTCCTACATCTTCTACCATATAGCATCTCGTATGGTGGCATGCTAATGCTGGCATGATAACTGTTGTTGTACGAGAATTCTGCTAACGGCAGATGGTCATCCCAACTTCCTCTAAAATCGATCACACACACTCGAAGCATGTCCTCGAGTGTCTGGATCTCCCTCTCAGACTGACCATTCGTCTGAGGATGATAAGCCGTGCCGATGTGTAGCCTCGTCCCCATCGCATCGTGGAATTTCTTCCAAAATTTGGGTGTAAACCGAGTGTCACGATCAGATACAATAGGCACTGGCACACCATGATGAGCTACAATCTCTCTGAGTAGATCCGCGAGTCGCTCAGAAGATTACGTCTCTCGGATTGGTAGGAAGTGAGCACTCTTCGTCAAACAATCAACTATCACCCATATAGCATCATACCCTTTCGGGGTACGTGGTAACTTCGTAATAAAGTCCATGGTGATGTGCTCCCACTTTCACTCGGGTATATCCAATGGTTGGATTTTCCCGTACAGCTTCTGGTGTTCTGCCTTCACTTGTAAACAAGTAAGGCATTTACTCACATACTCTGTTACGTCACGTTTCATACCCGGCCACCAATAATCTTCTTCATATCGTGATACATCTTGGTAGCACCGGGATGAATGAAGTATCGAGTCTTATGAGCCTCGTCTATGATCTTTCCACGTAAATCCCCGTAACGAGGAATCCATATTCGTTCGAATCGGGTTCTAATACCAAGAGTGTTCTCACCTAACTCCGTGACCAGACCTCTCATCCTTTCAGAGTTAAGGCGATCTTTTTTCAAAGCCTCGTCTTGAAACTCCTTGACCCGTGTCATCACGTCATAGGTCATAATCAGCTGATAAGCCTTCACCCGAATTGGGTCGGGTCTCTCCTTTCGGCTAAGGGCATCTGCCACCACGTTGGCCTTGCCCGGATGGTAATGGATCTCGCAATCGTAATCCTTTATGAGCTCCAACCATCGCCTCTGCCTCATGTTCAAATCTTTCTACTCGAAGAAGTACTTCAAGCTTTTGTGGTCAGTGAAGATGGTGCACTTCGTCCCGTATAAGTAGTGCCACCAAATCTTCAACACGAAAACCACCACAGCTAGTTCTAGATCGTGCATGGGATAGTTGACTTCATGGGTTTTCAGCTGTCGGGATGCGTAGGCTATCACCCATCCACGTTGCATCAAGACACAACCTAGCCCAGAATAAGATGCATCTGAATACACCACTAAGTCTTAACTTCTCTCGGGCAATGTCAAGAAAGGAGCTAGTGTTAATCTCGCCTTTAACTCCTCAAAAGCATCCTCCTGTTCTTTACCCCACACGAACTTCACATCCTTGCGAGTCAACTTTGTCAAAGGCGAGGCTATCTTGCAGAAGTCCTGGATGAACCTCCTATAGTAGCCCGCCAAACCCAAGAAACTACGGATCTCAGATGGCGTCTTTGGAGACTTCCATTGCATCACCGCCTCAACCTTTGCCGGGTCCACCATAATTCCATCAGCATTAACGACATGACCCAAAAATTGCACCTCACGCAACCAAAAGGCGCACTTGGAGAACTTAGCATACAACTTCTCCCTTCTCAATGTCTCTACTACTTCCCGAATGTGACCGGCATGCTCTTCTTCGTCCCTTTAATAAATCAGGATATCATCGATAAATACAATCACTGATTTATCTAACATCGGCCGACACACTCGATTCATCAAGTCCATAAAAGCAGCTGGCGCGTTGGTTAAACCAAAGGACATAACGAGAAACTCGTAGTGTCCATAACGCGTGCGAAAAGCTGTTTTAGGAATATCTTGCTCCTTCACCTTCAATTGATGGTAGCCAGATCGAAGATCTATCCTCGAGAACCAACTGGCACCTTGGAGTTGATCAAACAAGTCATCAATCCTCGGTAATGGATACTGATTCTTCACCGTCAACTTGTTCAATACACGGTAGTTGATACACATCCTCATGCTACCGTCCTTCTTCTTTACAAACATGACCGGGGCACCCCAAGGAGAGATACTCGATCTGATGAACCCCTTATCGAGCAACTCTTGCAGTTGCTCCATCAATTCCTTCATCTCTGTCGGAGCCAACCGATACGATACCTTAGCTACGGGCTGAGCACCGGGTATCAAGTCGATCTGAAATTCAATTTCGTGATCCGGTGGCACACCTAATAAGTCCTCTAGAAACACATCAGGAAAGTCACACACCACCGGTACCTCGGACAGTTATGGCGTTGACGTGTTCGCATCCTTTACGTAGGCCAAATAAGCACTACATCCACGCCTCATGCACTTTCCCCCCACCGCCATTGAAATCACCTTCAGAATCGTCGTAATTCAATCACCGTATATCGTCACTAAACTCCCTTCGGGCGCTTCCAGTCCAATCATCTTCATACAACACACGATGTTCGCTTCATAGGTTGCTAACCAATACATCCCTAGCACTACATCAAATCCGCCTAGGGGCATGACGTGTAACTTAGCAGCAAACCTATGACCCTCTAATTCTATGGCACAGTCCTCTATCATATCAGTAACTCTTGTGGACTTACCAATAGCAGTTTCTACATCGAAGGGCTCATCAATACGTCTACTACTAACAGGCAATTTAGCATAGAAAGTAGCAGAAATAAAACTCCTACTAGCACCAGAATCAAATAACACGGAAGTAAGAGTTTGATTTACTAGAAACGTACCTGATACAACATCGGGGTCCGTCCTAGCCTCTTCTCTGGTTATCGTGAACGCCCTAGCGCTCGCCCTTTTCCCCAAAGTCCCAGTCTTCTTCCCTGCTCCGGAACTCTCTGCCCTGGGCTTCTTACAATCCCAGCTCAGATAACCGTTTTCTCCACAGTTATAACACCTTATTACCCCACACTCTCTCTCGCTATATGACCATATTAGAAGCAGATGTTTGATCCCCATTTGCATTCTCCCGAATGCTCCTTTCCACACTTCCCGTAACTCTTCACTCCTGAGCCTGCGTCAATCACCCGTCGATCATCCACCCTCACTTTCTTGTCGTTCGGGGTAAAGCCACCCCGCCCAAACTGTTTCCAGTTCCAGTTCTGATCATCACCACCAGTCTTCTTCTTCTCAACTACCACTACCTCCCTCTCGTCATACAATCTCCTAGCCAACTCAACCACCAACCTAAACGTACTCGGTCGGGAAGCGATCATGTGCCTACGGATATCCGCCGGCAAGCCCTAGATGTATCTTTTAATCATCCGTGACAAGGGCGTCACCTGATCCGGCACCAGCCATGCCATCTCGTTAAACTTGGTGGTGTATTGTTGATGTGTCATGGTTCCCGCCTCCAGCTGTAGGAACTCCCTTTCCACCTTGTCCATCTCCCTATGAGGACAAACTCCTCGATCACCAACTTCTTCAGCTCGCTCCACATCATTCTACCGATCGCTCTGCTATCCTCGGCTTGGATAATGTTGTCCCACCAGCATAAAGCCGAGTCCACAAACGAATAAGTGGCGAACTTCACCTTTTGGTCCTCTCGGCACTCGCTGATTTCCAGAACAGCCTCCATCTCTCTCACCCACCGGTGAGCAGCAGCAGTAGTGCCATTTCCATCGAAGGTAGGGGGCTTGCATCTTTGGAATGCCCCATAGTTATAGCCTCGTGCTGCCTCCGGCACAGGCTCCTCCTCCTCCTCCTCCTCATCAGTAGGGATAACTGTCTTGGTCTCGAGTTGCTCTCTCCCTCCCGAGGACCGGTTCCTATCCCTCATCTCTCCTTCCCTAATAGCTTTGATCACTTCGGTCACCACAGACGGAAAGATCATCTGCATGACCTGATTAACCTCCTCCACCACTTTCTCCTTCACCGAGGCTCTCAAGTTAGCACTCTAATCACCACCCTCTGGATGAGGGGTCTCAGGCTCCTCACGGGTCACCTTGTCAACCCTGGGCCTTCCTCTTGTGGCCTATGGTTCAGCACCACGTCCACCACGTGCTCCGCCTCGTGAAGCCTTCGAAGACCTACCTCCAGCCATCCTCTAATACACTATAAGATTTAAACACTAACACGGTCATTCAAGGTAATAGCTCAGTTTACGTCAAGTATAATAAGTCTCAAATTACAGTGGCTAGTTGTGATTAGCCACTTACTTTACTATTCACACTCCAAGCATTTCCTATCCTGACTACATCAGTATCTAAATCTACTAAGGGCAAATAAATCAAATAATATGCGCACATAATACCGGTTAACATTAAAGAAAATACCTGATGGCACATAGCTACTTGGACTGGCATCCCTTCCCTTTGTCCCATTCTCAGTTTAACTTTAGGTTTCTTTTGAAAATATTTACCCGTTTCACTTAAACTTTGGCTCTGATACCAATTTGTAAGGCCCCGTTCCCAGGCACCTCACAGTTGGTCATTCATCGCACATAAATCGCACATTTTATTTAAAACATTGCAGCGGAAACCTTTAACTAAAATCATTCCATATATTAATAACTGCTTTTGCCAAATAATACAACATCATTACAAAATATCGTTTGTTGCATTACATCATAAAA
The DNA here is from genome assembly GCA_024085815.1 of Flaveria linearis. Lineage (NCBI taxonomy): Eukaryota > Viridiplantae > Streptophyta > Magnoliopsida > Asterales > Asteraceae > Flaveria > Flaveria linearis. Next base: position 55,473,277 of record CM044006.1, read on the forward strand.
GCATCATTTTACATAGAGTGGATGCCATCCCAAAAATGCCAAGTAGCTACCCCGCGCCTTCCTCAGCAACTTTTACCTGCCAATTGGAAAAGACATAAAAGTCAGCGTTGCTGATTGAGTTCTAGTTTTATAAAAATATAAATTTCCTTTCGCTCGTTAAAACATTTTCTTTACTATCGCACATGGTCACACACCATATATTTTGTTCTTATCGCACATTTCATTCTCATCGCACGTTTCATTCTTATCACATGTTTTATACATTTCGCACTTTTCACACTTTTATTCTTATCTTTCACTGCATCTAGGTCCTGTCAAGCTTTACCCTCTTCGTGACACGCATCCACGATTACTAAGGTCGAATGATAAGGATCCCAGGTCACACGTATGGAACAGTCACTAAGACTGACTCCCCTGTGTGTGTGAATTCTCATGAGGTAGCCAAGATCGCACGCTACATAACACACAGTTAATACTACATTGCACGCATGGAGTAGCCACCTGGGCTGACTCCCACTGTGTGTGAACCCTCATGAGTTAGCCAAAATCGCACGTTATTCCACCTACAGTTGTTCTAACAACTCACAAGGAGTTGTGAACCTCTTTCCATTATGCTTGCAAGGCTTTTATTCATTCATTATGCTCCACTTCTCATCTTAATTATCTTCCACTTCGTTACGTTATTCTTTACGTTGTTTCGTTCGTTTGTTATACTATGTAAAGTAATAACATAATATATAACATAGTTTATGATATCATATAAATACGTTTAATCATCATAAAAAGATAACACGTTATACATACCATACATCATCCGTACAACCCATAACCCTAAAACATCCCATAATCACATTAAAAGCGGGTAATCATTGCCAATAAGTCAAACTAGTCAAACCCTAGACTTTCTGCACTTTCCTGAAATTTTAGAAATATTCCAAGTGTCTATACGTATGGGCACTATTTGTGCGTTTCTGCCCTGTTCAGACGTTTTGCCACTATACAGACGTCTGGACTCATACTTGGTCATTTTTCACTTTAGACGCATGGGCCTATTTAGGCGCATGGACACTATTCAGGCGTTCGGGCCTAACACAGTAATTCTGGTCAATATTCCAGACATTTGGGTACTATTCAGGCTCATGGGCCTGACTTAGGTGCATGGGCACTTAAGCGGTTGGGCACTGTTTAGACGTATGGGTTTCTGGGCGTTTGGGCACACTTAGGCAATTCGACCGTTGGACGTATGGGTCACCGTTTAGGCGTTTGGGCAACTGACTTTCACACAAACAACATAAATCAGTCCCATTTCATCTTAAATCATAATCTAAGCTTAGTAGTAACATTCTAAACAACATCATACTAACATATTCACATACAAATTCCAAATTTACACCACCCACATACGCATTCATACATACTCATACGGTTGAAAACCCCATTTTTATAAGAACATGTTTACATGTATTTTCCAGCCCCAAATCAGTTAATAAAAATGTTAAAAAGGGGTTCTAGAACTCACCTTAGCTGCTTTCGAACTTAAACTCTTCTCTTGAACTTTCTCAAACGTTTTAACACCTAAAACTAACACACATACACGACCCGAACATATAATCACATTTATAAGCATACAACCAAGACTAGAATTGTCTAAACATCATAAAATCGAGAATTCTTACCAAAAACGTCGAATTCTCCTTCTTCTTCTACAACCTCCGTGAATTCTCTGCTATTCTTCTCTCTCTCCAACAAAATCCGAATGACAAGGTGTAAGAAGCAACATGGGCGGCCATGTTGCTTTATTCATCAACTTTTCTAAAGTTGTGTCCTTTTGGACACTTTTAACCCCTCAACTTAGGTTTTATAGCTTTTCTTTCTTTTCGTTTACTTTTTTTCCTTCATAACTTTTAAAAATAACCGGGTGTTACAGATATTCATAGATAGTTAGATACATAGTAGATGGATTAAATGATAACTTTCTTTTTTATGAGAACTTTAGAAAACAATATGATCCACAAGTTTCCATTGGCAAAAAGATAAATAACAAAAACTTAATAAAAAAATAGAAAATAAAAAATAACATAAAACCAAAAACATAAAAACACGAAAATATTTTCCTGGTTTTCCTCTTTCATAAAAAAATAAAAAATTATAAATTTTTTTTCTTACGAAATTCGTTTTATATATCCGTAATGCCGCATTTACATGTATAAATCTGGTATTACACATGTGTAAACCAGATTTACACATGTGTAAATAATAGATTGATGATTTTTTTAAAAAAAGTAAATCAACATGTTAGGCGTTGGAAAAATAAAAAATACTAAAATAAATAGTTAAAAAATGATACCGTTAAAAAAAGTTATGAACTTTTTTTATAAAAAATGATACCGTTAAAAAAATTTATGAACGTTTTAAAAAATGATAAAAATAATATATGACTTGCATATGACTTAAATGTGTGACACATATTGGTTATTAGAGTTCTCACAAAAAATGGTTCTCAAGATAACATTACCCTACATACATATACGCATATACATACATTCATATATGCACATACATATACCTGCATACACATACATGTAAATGCATACACACACACACACAAACACACACACACATATATATATACATATATATATATATACATAAACACATATAAAAGATATTTCTAAAGATATATCGTCCTATAGAGACGGGTTGTTGTTTTTATAGGATAAATACTATTTTTTAATATTTTTATTATTTAAAATTTTAAAGATTTTATTTAGTTTATAAGTACGACATGTCATCGCTATAGATAAGTATATATCTTTTGAATTATTTTTATTTTACTTCATTATTTATCAATTAAAAAAAATTAAAAATCAATTTATTGAACCTGCAGCTATGACGTGTCATCACTATAGATAAATAAATTATTATTAATATTTATCAATAATAACGGACAAGGAGAACTAATTATATAGAGCCTATAACGATGACTAGTCATCACTATAGTTTTATAAAATGACAGCAACTTTTCCCTCCAAGTCAATTACGATAAAAAACCTAAAAACTCAATAATGACGAGTTGTCTTTGCTATAACCCTATTTGTAGCGACGGCGAATGTCGTCGCTATAAGTTTTGTGTGCACAAAGTCATTTTCTTGTAGTGCTTTCTGAAGCGAGTAGAAGGCGGGTCATCACTCAACCCTTTTAGTGTATTTTACATGCAAATCCATTTTGGTAATTCTATCAATACATGAGGTCATTGTGACTAAAATGTCAAACATGTCAAATATGCTAGGTTGTTATGTCAAATAGTTTCATCATTTGTTATATATATCTATCATTGTGTTTTACCTTTTAGATCATTTTATGTTATTTTATATTTTTTTCTTATATATGATAAAAATCTATTATTATTTTAGTACCGTGTTTTACAATTATAAGTTAATAATAATGTTATTTCACTAATGTGTTTTTCAAATCTTATCATTTTAATTTTTCAACTAGTATTTCGAAAGACAAAATAACGAGTATATAAACATAATGGCACACTCATCATGCGTTTTACGTTTTATATCATTTTGTATTATTTTATTATTATTTTTTATGTATTAAATACACGAGCTGTTAATTTATTATTTTGTTTTATATATTAAAAGTAAAAAAACGGTGTTATTTTACAATTGTGCTTTTTAAAACTTATCATTTTCAAAAACACAATAATGATAAGGAAAACAAAATGACAAACGAAAAAACACAATTATGGGTAGGAATTTACATTTAGCTAGAAAACACACATTTTCCATAATTTTCTATGTAACGATAATGTATTCTTTCTAAAAATAAAAAGAAATATTTTTATAGTGTAATTTTATTGAATAAGAAGTAGGAGAATTTAAAAAATAAAAATAATAGGACTAAAATATTATTGCAATAATTTTTTTACCTTTAATTTAGTATATATCAATCATTGGTTAAGAGATATATTCTTATGATTATTTTTTATTCTTTTAGATTAAATTTTTTTTACTTGAATGATCCTATTTCTATATACTTATATGATTTTATATAATAAAGGATCTGTCTATTAGGTAGCAAAAATAATATTTAATTTAAAAGTCTAAAAATTTTATTCAAAACACATGATGTTCAAGATAACACAATGTGTTATTTTTATTATAGTTTTTATAAATTATATAAATTTATTGTTATCTATTATTGTGTTTTACAGTTAAAAGTAGATAATGATGTTGCTTGACCAATGTATTTTTTAAAACTCATAATATTTAAGATAACACAATGATGATAAAAAGAAACAGTAAGACATTTTATCATTCTAATTTATGTTATATACCGTGTTGTGTTATTTAATCATTGTTTTTTAATGTATTAAATTAATTAGTTGTTAACTAGGTTAGTGACTTGTGGGCCCATATGAATTAAATTTAAATTTTTATTTAAAAAAAGCCACATGCTTTATTAAAAAAAAAAAGCCAACTATATTAAAAGAAAAAGCAAACTTTTTTTTTAAAACAAAGCCACAACGGCTATTTGCAAATATTTTTTAACAACTATTTTTGAAAAAAAATGGCTAGTTTCTTCCCCCTATAAATACCCACAAAAACTAACTCATTTTTCACCCCAAAATCTTACAAACTCTCAAATTTTTTCAACATCACACTTTCAAAATGGATCCAAGACATCAATTTTCTTTCACTGGTTTGTTAAACGATGATGATGATCAGCAATACCCACAACAACAACAACCATCATTCCCTCTTGTAAGGCCCGAATATTTTCTTTAAAGCCGACGAAAAAAGAAAAGAAATAAAGTCTAAAGTCGAGGGACCAAACTTGCCAAAACGGGAAGAAATTTGGATGAGTGGGGGTATAAAGGGGGAAGGCAGCCCACACCCTCCCCATTCTTGTAAAAAAAACTCAGCCAAAGGGAGAAGAGAAGGGGAAAAGGGAGAAAAGGTTGGTTTGGTTGGATTCGAGCGTAAAAATCGAAGTGTAGTGGGTCAAATCGAAGCTCTACTTGACGGGATTGTTTGTGTGAGTTCTAGGACCCCTCTTTTACACGTTTTTGGTCGATTTTAGGGCTGGAACACATCTGAAAAACTGTTTTGTATGTGTGTGTGTTTGACCCATTTGTATGTGTTTGCGTGTGATGCGTTTGGAGTTCGTTTCCGGGCTTGTGTGTGCTTGAATGATGTTGTGGTATGCATTCCTAAGGTTTAGGATGGTTGATTTGTGTAAGGCCCCGTTCCCGTGCACCTCACAGCTGGCCATCATCGCACTTAAAACACATCATTATATAATCATTATAAAAATCATGCAGCGGAAACTTTGAAATAACTTTTCAATTTACTATAAATGCTTTTGCCAGTTAATACAACGTTCATCAATTACAAAATATATATTGTTACATTACATCACAAAAGCATTATACAAAAGAATGCCATCCCAAAAGAGCTGAGTAGCCGCCTCGTGCCATCCTCAGCAACACTACCTGTCAACTGGAAACACATAAAAAGTCAGCGTTGCTGAGTGAGTTCTAGTTTTATAATAAAACATACTTTTCTTTCGTTAAACCGTTCTTTACATACATGCGGTCACACAACATACGTACACATAGATAATCTCATTATTATCTTTGTTTACATTCATTATCTTTCGTTCATTCCATGTTCGTCAATATCATTCATTTCTCATCTAGATCCCGTCAGGCTTTACCCTCCTCATGGCACACAGCCACGATTACCGAGCTCGAATGACAAGGATCTCGTTCGTTCTTTCGGTTCATACATTCTTTCATTCATACGTTCATTACTTTCGATGACATGTACAATACCCCGAACATTGTGCACGAAGCTGGTTACTAGGCCTGAGGTCTTTCATAGACCTCGAACATTGTGCACGAAGCTGACTCCAGTACCTAGGGCAAGTACATTCACCACTTATCTTTTCTCTTTCATTACGGATCAATGCCATGTGCTATACCCCGAACATTGTGCACGATGATGGTTACTAGGCCTGAGGTCTTTCATAGACCTCGAACATTATGCACGAAGCCGACTCCAGTACCTAGGGCAAGCGGCAAGGATCGCATACATATGGTCAATCACAAGGATTGGACCCCAGTGTGCATCCTTCTGGGGTAGCTAACCCGCACACGATTGAGCTAACACCCTTCATTGGGTGTGAACCTCCGTACATTTGCTTGCAAGCCTTTCTTACTTTCATTCATTCATTCGTTAATGCATGCATACTTTCATTTCGTTCCTCTTTTTATTATCTTCTACTTTACGTTACATAATAATTTTCATTCATTCATAATCACAACACGTAAAGCCACGGGAAAGATAAACATACATCATAACAAGGAACATCATCATACACAAATAACATCATCATGCAGGGCAACATCATACATACATCATATTCATCATGCATAATCATGCATCATCATCATTGTCATGCCCTATATAACTTCTAAGATCCCAACGGTCGTCTTACGTGTATCTACGGGAACTTCCACGTCAAAACTTACATCTACACTTCCCCCCGAAAGTCAGTACTCTACCTATGTTCGTCCTCGGGTACAACAACCCTGTTTGGGCGAATGGGCACCCTTCAGTCGCATAGCCTTCATGCGACTGAACATCATGCGAATGGACCAATCGTGCGAATGAGCACTATGCGAATGGACCTCATGCGAATGGACTTAATGCGGATGAGTACCTATGCGACTGGGCTCTCAGTCGCATGACTCCCCATGCGACTGGACCCCCAGTCATGCGACTGAACCTCAATCGTGCGACTGAACCCCAATCGCCCCCCAGTCGGCCATATGGCCTCCAGTCGGTCCCCCAGCCCTAACTGGTGCAGAACGCAGTCCTCCCGAACCCAATCTGCCATTTTCGACCTCCAAGCTTATCCAAACCCATTCTAAGCCCAAATCAACCATCCTAAACCTTAGGAATGCATACTATAACACCATTCAAGCACACACAAGCTTGAAAACACACTTCAAACGCATCAAACACAATCACACCCAAATAGGTCAAACACACACACATTCAAAACGGGTTTACTATGTGTTCCAGCCCCAAATCAGTTGAAAACGAGTAAAATAGGGGTCCTAGAACTCACACAAACAAGAAAAGAAGAGCTTCGTTTTGACTCGCTACACGATGATTTCCAAGCCCGAATCAACCCAAATCAACCATTTTCTCTCTTTTTCTCCCTTTCTCTCTTCTTTCTCTGCTTTTGGCTGATTTCTCACAATGTAAAAATCGGTCAATTCCCAAGAATAACAACCAAGATCTCAATCTTAAGAATGCGGAATGTAATTGAGATTGGAAGAAGAGAAATAATGGATCAAATGACTTCAATTGATAATCAATGTGATTACAATCTTGTGCGAATTGCACAGAACGATTACAAAGCAAAATTAGAACTATCTGAACTTAAAAACTTAGCTACAAAAGCAAAAAATACATATTTATACTAAAACATAGAGTTCTCGCATGACAAGACATTTCGCACGGATCAGCTTTTCGCGCGACTTCACATTCTCGCGTGACAACACTTTCGCTTGACATCTTCCTTTCGCGTCTTGATTAGCAAATCTTCATTCAGTGTTCGTTATTTTGCCGAGCCTTATATAGTCTTCTACAATCTCCCCCTAAGCTCGGTGAAACACTCTTTGTCAAAATCAATGTTAGCTTTCTTGTATGTGCCAGAATAGGCATACCACTTATTCCTTAGGATCCGATCAGTCATCCAGACATACTGGTAAGATAAAAAGTAAACAGACTCGTCAGCTATGATAGGGCAATGTAGCAGCTTATTCAAGTCATCTTTGCCAAACTTCATTAAGTCAGCTAGATCAATGATTCTGTATGATCTATCAATACATTTGATCACGGCCTGACCTGAATCCTTTTCACAACTCCAAGAAATAAATTGCTTCAAAGAATTTGGAGGAATAAGAGGATGAACTGGGACTTTCTTGATGTATTTAGGATGTTGATAGACTCTGCTTTTCATTAGAGCTTTGGTATTTTTATCAATTCTAGAAGAGTCATCAATCACCTTTGACTTAGTAGTTCTGAAGTCTTTGAAATTAGTTCTCATCTCTCTTCTAATCTTTGACCTCATCAGTTCAGCTTCTCCATGATTACTTTCATTGAAAAATAGAGCTTTACCCATTGCATACAGATCAATAGCTCATAATGTGTGAAAGTCTTGAGTGCTTTTCAAGTAATCTATTTCTCCATTCCTTCTCTTTATCACATACATCTTTTTCTCACCATCAAAAGCCCAGCTAATCACATGTGATATCTCACCACATTTGTTTTTAGGCTTAGATACAAATAACAAATGAGTCTCTGTAGGTGGTGGTGGTGCTCAGAACTATAATCCTTCTTTGGTATATAAAGCAATTTGTCCAGTAGAATCCTTTTGTGTTGTACCAGTAGGAGTTGGATCACTTACAAACTCTGTAGGAATTTCTCCTTCTTCCAGATCAATATCTTTAAATAAATCCTGTAAGTTGTTTCAAAAAATATCAGTATACTCATTTGGCTCATCTACATCATCAAATAAGCCAAAATCTTCTTCTGTAGCTCCAGTTGAAGTAGATTGCTGAAATGAGTATAACTCTTTCTCGTACAAATCTTCAGTGTCAGGATACAGTGGTTCATATCCTTCTGGATCACCAGCACTTGTTCCCGAGACATTTTCAGTGCTAGTATCACCAGTTGGATTAGACGATAAGCCTCCAACATCACCTCCATCATCATTATCATCATTAGCATTATCATCATTATTATTATCACCATCATTTCCACCATCATCATCATCATCATCATTATCTTCATCATCATCAGAATCACCATAGTCAACCAAATCCTCATCTTCTTCTTCGTTAAGAACAGGGAGAGGCATCATATGCTCAGGCTCAACAAAAGCTGTAGGTGTAACAGCTTCAATGATAGGTACTTCAGATGTAGTTGGAACATCTTCAGCAACACTAACACTTGGCTGTGTCTTAGTAGCTTGAGCTTCAGTGACCTTTTCAACCTCTTGAACATTATCTGCAGGAGATGGACTTGGTGAACGCCTGCTCGTCTCACCAACCACAGTTGTAGACCGTACAACCTGCGGTTGATGGAAATAAGTTTGAGAGATAAACTCTCTCAGCTCATGTAGCTGTCTCTCTAAACCCGCAGTATAATCAAAAACATTCTTCATTTGAAGCTCAAGAGATGTAATCCGTGAATCCTTTATACTTGAATCCAAGTGAATCATAGAAATCATCTTAGTCTTTTCTTCATTTTCCTTCCTCAGATCAGCTATTATCTTGACATTCTCAAAACTTTCTTTCTCCAAATTCTTTACCCTCTCTTCCAAAGTAATAGAAGAAGATTGATGAGCACTGAAAGTTTCTTCTCTTCCTCTGAACTCAGGAGGAGTGTTCAGGAAGGTATCAACATCAAACTCCAAATTTTCTTGTCTTGGTGGAGTTGAAAAACCTGATTCTGGAGCAATGACAGACTCAGTAATAACAGGCTCTGTAACAGAAACAAATGTTGTTTCGTGTACAGTGGTATCAATCTCTGCTTGTACCTCTTCTTCAACAACTTTTTCAAAAGACTCTTGAACTTCTGTAGGAGTAATATGCTCAACCTCAGTAACAACCACTTGTGTTCTTGGTCGTTTAGGAATACCACCACCTCTTCCTCTTTTACCTTTTGAATAAGCTTTCCTCTTAGCCATTCTTTTGAGCCTCAGAGATGTATTTGGTGTACATCGGGAACATAATCCGTATCTCTTTCTTCAACAGATCTTTTCCTGGAGGAAGTTGGTGTAAATGGAGTCTGATTAGTCTGAAGGACATAGGGAACATTCCCTATCTGGTCACTCACAGTATCTGAACTGGAGGCTGAGTGAACTTCACCTTCTACATTCTCAACTTGAGTTGGCTCATCCTCAAATAATCTCTCTATCTCCTCATCTACATCATCTCTAGCAGCAGAGGTAGAAGTACCAGTCTGTGCCTCCTCAGTGGGTACATCTCCTCCCAAGTCTCCAACACTATCATCAATCTCTGAAAACCGACCAATCTTGGCAAAACTTTCACTAGAGCATTTATTCCCTCTCGCTCCAGTCAAGTGTGTAAATATCTCTTTCTTGATAGTTTGAACAACATACTTAGAAGATCTAAGTGTTGCAAACTCTGGATAAGCATCGTTTATCACCAACTGAATAAACCACGGATACATAATGAACTTCTTTCCAGGATTAGCAATGGCATTCTTTTGCATCTCCTGAAAGATAGCTCCAGAGATACTGAATGGAAGATCATCCATAAGAGTTACCGGCAATGATCCAAAAACCGCACTCAGACTATCCATTCCTGCCTTCAGGTTGTTGAGACAATGAATTACCACATGGAATAAGTATTTCCAATAAGGTGGTAACCATTTCTTCTCAAGACTTGGATATCTGTACTCATACCCCATTCGGGTCAAACAATCCATCACAACATCATCTTCCAACCTTGTAGGAGCATCCTCTTGATCATCAAACAATAATACTCTGTTCAGAATAGACTGAGATACAATCACCCTCTTGTCTTTGACTGTTGCAGTAATGATCGGTTTGCCAGCTTGATCCTTTTCTAGAGCAGCAGTGCCCCAGAATGAGTCAATCAACTCAGAATATATTGTTGGATCAGCAGAAATAGCATAAACGATACGTGAATTCTTCAATCCTTCAATCATAGAAGCGAACAGCTCTTTCCCTTCTAGAACTTCATCAAGATATGCCACACAATTATGATTTTTATTAAAAATCATTTGTGCCATCTGCGAATACACAAACAAACAATGTAAGTACAATTGACATAACTTAATTATGCACAAGAACAGTTTAACACTTAGAAAGATTTCAATAATTTTGTTCCCAATCGCGTGAAAAGAAATAATTCCACACTTAGAAAAATTTTAGTAATTAAATGTCTCAGTCGCGCGACACCATTATTCACGCGACAATGACAATTGTGCGAAAAATTAATATTCGTGCGAAAAAGTCTATCCTCAAACGAAAACAGTTTTCATGCGAAACATATATTCAATCAAAAATCAAAATTCATGCGAAAGTCAAACATCCTGCTAAAACAGGTTTCATGCGAAAACCTTATTCACGCGAAAACCAAAGTTCATGCGAAAGTTCAGTTTCGCATCTGTTCATTTCTTTCGTGCGAATCGCGCAGACCAACTTTCAAATTAACAATCAGAATCACGATTTTTAACCAATCAAAACATCTCCTAACAGTCGCCTAAGTCCATTAAGTTCAACTCATCATTCAATTTTAACATTTAAGTCCATTTATTAGATTTTTAGTTTTAAGTTGTTAAGTTCCTTTTCAAATTTCATCTCTTTAGTAACCATAACAATCAAAATATACCTTTAAATCTCAGTATGGATGTAATGTGAACGAATAAGTGTTTCAGAATGGATGATATGAATGAAATAATCTCAGGATTTGAAGTGGTGAATGTAAGTGAAAAGGGTTTTCGAATGTTAAAGATGCAAAAAGTGAGTTCGTTTAACAACACTGTGATATTTATATGCCAAGCTAGTCATGCGATAAGTCCTTTCGCGCGATAGTCTTCTTACGCGACAACTCCCATTCGCGCGAGAGTGTGTTTTTACACTTTGAAAGTTTTCCAATTTTTCAACTTTTGAATTTTTCTTATTTGTCAAAAACACCTTTTATTATCAAATATGTATATCAACAGAATATTTTATTTACCAAGTGACCAATTAATTTAATGAATCTTCAATTTTCAAAAATTTATCTGTTATTTATTTGTTTTAAACCTAAACAAAACAAAAACAAAACAAAATGAAAACAAAACAAAACAAACAAAATAACAAAATAATGAAAACATATAAAGAATCAAGATCTGAATTGTTTATTGATCAAAATTATCTTGTAAAAATTTTCATAATAAGATCATATAGTCCTTTGTCAAGTCAAGACTCTGTCCAGCTTTATTTAAAATAAACTGGTTAAGTTGATTGTCAATATATTTTGTCATTTTTAAACTTATACTTCAGGTTTTACTCAGAAACATAAGGAATGATACTTATCATGTTTTGTATGACTTTAAATAAATTCAGTGGATCCCACAATCAGAACTTCTGTAAAATACTTATTCGTCTTCAAGACACTATCGAGATTTCAAGTCATCCCAAATTGATTTAAACCATGCATTGTTGATCAGTGATACCATTTGTTTATTCCTAAAATATATCTATTTGAGCATAACTAGCCTGAGAAATATTTCTTAACACGGAATATTAATAATTTTAAGGACTTACTAACAACCATCCGGACTTACGTCTGCCCTCTCAAGATGATTAGGACTTACAAGCCATCCGGACTTACATGCCCCATCTTTTGATTTTGCCTTCCGTGATCAGAAAATATTCTCAAAGTAGAAAATATATATCATATAGTATGTATGTCTTTAAACATATCTTTTGATTTGTACACCTTGGCATCTTATATCCTATATGACCTTTTGGCATCTTTTTGCTCATTTATTTCTTTTTATGTCTTTTATTTCTTTTTGCATGTCTTTTTGTATTTTCTTTTTTATATATATACATATTTATATATGATGATCACTGAATCAAACAATAATAGGCTTGAGTATGACCAGAATATAACTCTCAGTCTGTGTTAGAACATTTTTGGTATTGTCACAGAATCCTGATATGTTCCCCACTAAATCATATCACTTTACTTCACGTTTAATCACTCATTTATGATCTTTTTCATTTCTGAAAGCAAAGCCTATTGACACATCAATCATAATCCAAGTCTTTTTATATGAAAGCCTTTGAAAGTGCTTAGACTCGTTTTGAACTTTGTAATATCATTTCTCATTTAATCATGAAAATTTCTTTTTAACAATTCTTTAAAAGAACTCCCCCTAAAACGAAAAAATATTTTTTAGAATTTGTTTTTCTAATTTCTCCCCCTAAAATTATGATCGTTCTTTTAAAGTAAAAAAACAATTACAATTTTATTCCCTATAAAAAAATTAAAAAATATCTTTTTGTGAAGATTCAAGAAATCAATTTATCTAAAGTTAATCATTCCCAATGATTACACAAGGAAATCAAATCGAGAATGATCAAATGCATTGGTAAATAAATCAGCAATGTTTGCAGTTGACGACACTTGTTTTAAATGAATAAGTTTACGATCAAAACAATCACGGATAAAATGGATTCGGATGTCAATGTGTTTAGTTTTGGAATGTTGAATGGGATTTTTAACGATGTTCAGTACTGCCGTGTTGTCACACCAAATTGGTATGTCATATATGTTGAGATCATAATCGAGAAGTTGTTGTTGAATCCAGACAAGCTGGGAACAACAGCTCGATGCAGCCACATATTCAGCTTCGGCAGTGGATGTGGAAACAGTGTTCTGCTTTTTACACTGCCAGAAAATGAGTCGGTTCCCCAAAAATTGACATCCTCCTGTAGTCAATTTCCTGTCTAAATTACAACCACCATAATCACTGTCAGTATAAGCAAATAAATTGAAATCGGAAGTTCGAGGATACCAAAGACCAAGTTTAGGTTGACCCTTGAGGTACTTGAAAATCCGCTTGACAGCTTTCATGTGTGATTCTTTTGGATCACTTTGATAGCGGGCACACTGACAAATAGGGAACATGATATCCGGCCTGCTTGCAGTGAGATACATGAGGGAACCAATCATTGATCTGTATAGATGTTGATCAACTGATTCTCCTAATGGATCTGGAGTGAGAGTGGGACGAGAAGACATAGGAGTTGGAGCTACTTTGGAATCCTGAAACTTGTATTTCTCAAGAATAGTCTAAACATATTTTTCTTGATGAATGAGAATACCGGTTTCAGTCTGATTAACTTGAATCCCCAAGAAAAATGAAATTTCTCCAAGAGAGCTCATCTCGAATTTCTTCTTCATCACTTCTTCAAACTCCGTGCACATACTATCATTTGTAGACCCAAAAATGATATCATCGACATAGATTTAGACCAGAATGATGTCATCGCCTGATTTACGAATGAATAAGGTTTGATCGATTGCTCCTCGTGAATAACCATTAGCAAGCAAATGTTCAGTCAGAGTTGCATACCAAGCACGAGGTGCTTGATGTAAACCATACAATGCCTTATCCAACTTGTAGACTTAATCAGGATGCTCTGGATCTTCAAAGCCAGGAGGTTGACAAACATAGGTTTCTTCTTTCATTTCCCCATATGAGAAAGCAGTTTTGACATCCATCTGATACACCTTGATATTCATGTATGAAGCAAAGGCCAAGAAAATACGTATTGCTTTAAGTCTTGCAACTGGAGCATACACTTCTTCATAATCCAATCCTTCAATTTGATAGAATCCCTGCACTACAAGACGTGCTTTATTCCGAACTGTAACACCTTTTTCATCTGTTTTGTTCCTGAATATCCACTTTCTTCAAATCGGAAGCTTATCCTTTGGAAGTTCTACAAGATTCCAAACATTCAGCTTCTTAAATTGCATCAACTCATCTTGCATTGCCTCTATCCAACTGTTTTCCTTGAGTACCATTTCAACATTCTTGGGCACTATTTATGATAGAAAGCAAGCATACAAACATGTGTTGATTGCCCCTGAACGACTTCTGGTAATTACTCCTTCACGCAAAGGACCAATGATTGCTTTAGTTGGATGAGTTTTATGGATTCTTAATTGAGGAATATCATCTGCAACAATCTTATCTTCCAAGTTAGTAATGTGTTCAACATTTTCATTCACGTCTTCAGAGTTTCTAGACTGATACACAATATTTTCTTCAAACATGTCATCTGAAGTGTGATTTTCAGAAGCATTAGACACATTTGGAGATTCTTCAAATGGAACTTGAATGACTTCTATTGGAGTATCAATAGTCTCTGAAGAAGATGATGCCAATGGTGAATTCAGTGATTCTTCTGGCTCCTGATTGGGGATTTGTTCTGAAAGATTGTCTGGTAAATCAGAAGTTTCAGACACTTGCACAGAAGCAGTAGGAATACTCTTGGAGGATGATGGAATGGCAGAATCATCAGATATAAGAGATGGAATTTCCTCAATGATTTTGTTTTCCAAAGATATTGCTTGAGAATTAGTATCTGCAGATGAAGGTTTAGAAATTTTAAAATTTAAGAACAAAGATTCATAATCATAAACCCATGAAGGAGCTGAACCTGCATCAGTTATGTTAAGCTCGTGCCAATCAATATTAAATGACTCAAGTATTTGTCTTGTTCTTTTATTATAAACCCGATATGCAACTTTATTAGCTGCATATCCTATAAAGTAACAGTCATCAGCCTTTTCAGAAAATTTTGAGGTTGATTGATTGTATGTAACAAAGTACAACAACAACCAAAGGCTTTAAAATATTTGCTTTGGGTTTGTGTTTATAAAATATTTTATAAGGAGTCATATTTAATCTTTTATTTATTAGAACACGATTCTGAACATAACATGCAGTGTTTACTGCTTCAGCCCAAAAGAACAATAGTAATTTGGCAGGAGATATCATAGTTCTAGCAGCTTCAATGAGTGTTCTATTCCTTCGTTCTGCAACTCCATTTTGTTATGGAGTGCCTGCAGCACTGAATTGTCTAGCAATGCCCTTGGATTCACAAAACTCATTCAACGTCTGATTGCAAAATTCTATTCCATTGTCACTTCAGACGCATTTAACCTTTTTATCTGTCTGATTCTCCACCAAATTAATGAACTTGATCAAAAGATGTGGAGTCTCATCCTTAGATGCTAAGAAAAACACCCAAGTAAATCTTGAAAAGTCATCAGTAACAACCAAACAATAAGATCTTCGACCCAAACTTAAAACACTCACTGGACCGAATAGATCCATGTGTAAGAGTTGTAAGATTGATTCGATTGAGTTGTGTGCAATTGGTTTGTGAGGAAGTTTATGTTGTTTACCCTTTGAACATGACAGACAATGTTCATTTAACTGAAATTCTATTTCGGGTAAACCAACGACATGATTTCCACGTACCAGTTTATTCATGTTTTTAATATTTACATGTCCCAACCGACGATGCCATAACATGGAATCATTCTCCAAGGATTTGGATAATAAGCAAGAAGCGGTTACCAAAGAATTAGAACAATGCATATCAAGAAGATATGTATCATTGTCTCTCGGAGTCCTCATCAAAACCAATTCATCTGGAATTACAAAACCAGGTTTTACGATTAAACATTCTTTGTTAGTAAAGTGTGTAGAATTCTGTTTGTCACAAATTTGAGACACACTTAGCAAGTTATGTTTTAATTCCTCAACAAAATTCACATTTTCAAAACTTAAGACACCGTTTGTAACTGTACCACGTTTAGTAATACGTCCTCCTTTATCACCTGCAAAAATTACTCTTCCACCATTATATGACTGAACATTTTGAAGTAATGATAAATTTCCAGTCATATGTCTTGAACAACCGCTGTCTACATGCCATAAGCTTTCAATATTCCTTTGCGGTTGTCCCTGCATAAGTAAAAGAATTACTTAGTCTTTGGTACCCAAGTCAAACAAGACTTGAGCACATTCTGTGTTGCAGTTAGACAAAATGATTTGAGATTGTTATATTTGTTTTGTGCATCAGTCTTTTCTTTAACACTTCTTAATTTGATGTTATCTTTTAAATCAATTTTCAAATTCTTGTTCTTTTCGACATCATTAGCATATTCAACCTTTGATTTCATTGGTTTTGAAAATTTTCCACGAGTAAAAAACAATTTTCTATTGTGAGCAATAGAATTATGAAATCGTTGTTTGCTTAGTGATTTTTGTCAAAAAGGACAATTATTTGCAAGATGATTAATGTTTCCATACTGATAACATTTCCTTTGTTGTGTGTGGAAAACAAACTGTGGATGACAATTATGAAAATTGTCATAGAAACCAAAGACAGATTGACAGTTTGGTTTAACTTTCTGCACAGTCTCTCGAATCTTTGCTTCATTTGATAATTGCTTGTTCATCTTAGACAGATTCGAGGAAATGGGTGATTTGTTCATCTTTACTTGTTTATTTGGTTTAACTACTGTGACTTTTGGAATGGATGATGCTGGAATTGGACCAGTCTTAGAATGTGCTGGAGAAGGACCAGGCTTTGTTATTCGAATAGATGCTGGAGAAGGACCAGGCTTTTGAATTTTAGGAATTGATGAGGAAGGAGCGGTCTTTTGCACATCTGGGCTACACATATCTTGTTTCACAGAGTTAGCATTCTGATGAAGTTTATTTTTAAAGAATCAAAATTTCGTTTCTTTAAAAATATAATCTTCATCTTCAATTAAACCTTTAAAAACAAATCTATTTTTAAAATCTTTTTTAAGATTCGCTTTATTATTTGCCCTTTGACTTTCATTCAAATTACAATTTATATTTGATTTTGTTTCATTTGAAGCAACATACTTTTCATTCCTCAATGAAGTTTGATTACAATCAGATTTGAAATTGTTTACATTCTTATTTTTCAAACTCTCTCTTTCATTCTAACTATCACAATCACTCTCCCACTCTTCAACCAAACCATCCACCTTCACATTATCTGCATAAAAATTTTCAGTTGATTGTTTAGTTTTTATTATTGTGATAGGATCAACAGTCAAATTTATTTTGACTGAAGGTTTGAAGTTTGAGGAAGGTGAAAAACCTATCCCATAACTCATATCACAATCAGAAATGACGTTAGATGAAGGCAAACATGAATAATCATGATTAATTGGAGGAGCGATGTTTGAAAATCCAACACCACACTTTCCTCCTTTTATCTTCTGTGTTATTTGAGATTTGATAATTCCTTCAACCATGTTTTCGAGCTTGATATTGAAGTTTTTCAACTTCCATTATCAAGTTCTCATTATGAATTGTGTACCTTTGAACTTTCTCAATACATATATTTGTGCATAAATCATCACATACCTTTGGTTATGAGCTTCCTCCTTCAGATTCTTCAACCTTCTTTACCATGAAAGCTTTCATAACATCAACTTGATCTTCCACTGGAGCAACATCAACAGTGTTTGAATCTTCAAACTGGTATTTGACTGGAGGCTCAACAGTGTATTCTGCAACATCTATCCTTTTATCAACAACTTTCTCTTCTTTCTCTTCCTTCTCAGCTTTCTTCTCACCTTTAACTTCTTCCTTCTCAGCTTCCTTCTTACCAAACACACCATCCAACAGATCATCAGATACAAACTCAGCAAACAAATTCTCCTCCTCTTCTGATTCAGTAACAATCTTGGCAATCAAAGTTGTAGACAACTTCAAATCAAGAGCTTCGATCTGGTCTGACCAATCATATTCAGCATTAGTTTGTGAAACCAATGCTTTGTTACCTCCAGAAGTACTTGCTTTATCTTTCTTTGTTTCAATCTCCACAGTGACCATTCTTTTGGGTCCTTCAGCTTGACCACCAGACTTGGATTCAGTACATTCTCTAGAAAAATGACCTGGTTTATCACAGTTATAGCATCTCAGGTTGGACTTGTCAAAACAAATTTTGCTAGAGTTGTTTACTACAAACATCTTTCTTCCAGTTCGTCTAGCAAAATTCTTAGCCCTGTACACCACCATTGCCATTTGGTACTTGATGTTATTTTCTTCCACATCATCAGGATTTACTTGTTGAAGATCATTAATCTAGACATTAGGAGCAGTGAGTCTACCAGCCATGAAAGCTTCATAGCTTGACATGAAAGTGGTGAATAAGGCAAGATGTTCCTCAGCAATCTGAATAGTCTGTTTTGAAGGATTTGTGGTAGCAACATAAGCATGTTGAACACTCTGTGGAGCTGGGGTTTGAGGGATTTGTTGATGAATGATGGGGGAATAATGTTGAGCAGTGGAATTTGAACTAGAGGGTTCATTACTGGTTGAATATCTGGAGATGCTGAACTTCCTGTTTGCTGTTACTGACACATCTGAGTATAATTGACATAGTAATTAGGATTACTAGCCATTTTAGCATAAAGAGCAGTTGCTTCAGCACCCGAAGAACTCAAATGATTAGTAGCTCTCTGCTTATCATCCATTTCATAAGACTTGATAGTAGATATTAAATCAGTCAGAGGAAGAGTATACAAGTCTTTAGTTCTTTTGATCAGAGTACAGTTGTGATTCCAACTGTAAGGAAGTGAATTCAGCAGTTTCTTGTTAACCATAATTGGTTCTAGTGTTATTCCGGCACTCTTTATTTTTGTAACCAGTTTCACAAACCTGGCTATCTGGACATCCAACAACTCACCCACAACATGATTAAACATGTTAAACTCTTGATTTAGCATATCCTTCTTGCTTTCCCTCATGTCTTTGTTACCCATGATTTGAGTTTCCAATGCATCCCATAACACCTTCGCTTCTCTGAACTCTTTAAACTTGTGAGAAATTTCAATAGTCAAGGCCATAGTGATAGCAGCATATGCCTTGTCATCAAGCTCAAATCTCTTCATATCATCTTCATCCCACAAGTATTCGGGTTTCTTGACCATCTCCCCTTTATCATTCTTGTACAAGGGGATATAAGGACCATACTTGATCGACCTCCACATCTTAGGTTCAGTATAAACAACATGATTCTCGAACCTATAAGCCCAATCAGCATAATCATCTTCACTGAGAAGTCTAGGTGGCTTATTCCTAGTGCTGATTTCAGTATCAAGATGAAGAGATGCAGTAAGATGCTTCAAATTAGGTGTTGATGAGGACATGTTGATCAGAAAATCAAAAATTAGATTTTTCATGCGAGAATCAGCTTCGTGCGACAACTACTTTCGCGCAAGAACAACTTTCGCGCGAGAACAACTTTCGCGTGAGATTATAATACGTGCGAAATTCCCCACTAGTCCACCAAGCGAATTCGCGTGAAAAGCAGATTAACTGCCTGTGCGAAAATGCAGTTTCGCATGCGAAAAGTCTTGAACGTTTTCACACAATTGGTTTTCCACATTGCGAATTTTACCAACTTTTCACCTCAAATTAACTGATTAGTTCCAATCTGATTCATTTTAGTTCAAATTAATCAGTTTTCTTTCAATTTTAAGTCCAAATTCAGTCAAATTAAGTCCAAATGATCACTTTTCTCGAATTTTCAGCAGCATAACATCTCCATATCTAATTCTCAATCAACCAACTGAGTAAGTAAGATGAAGAATGTGTCAAATCAGCCAAAAACGTCTTCTAATCTTGGTTCTAGAGCCAAATGCTCTGATACCAATTTTAAAACTCGGTCAATTCCCAAGAATAACAACCAAGATCTCAATCTCAAGAATGCGGAATGTAATTGAGATTGGAAGAAGAGAAATAATTGATCAAATGACTTCAATTGATAATCAATGTGATTACAATCTTGTGCGAATTGCACAGAACGATTACAAAGCAAAATTAGAACTATCTGAACTTAAAAACTTAGCTACAAAAGCAAAAAATACATATTTATACTAAAACATAGAGTTCTCGCGTGACAAGACATTTCGCGCGGATCAGCTTTTTGTGCGACTTCACATTCTCGCGTGACATACACTTTCACTTAACATCTTCCTTTCGCGTCTTGATCAACAAATCTTCATTCAGTGTTCGTTGTTTTACCAAGCCTTATATAGTCTTCTACACACAAGAGTAGGGAGGATATCGTTGCCCTCCCCCTCTTAATATCCCATATTTACAACTTTTCCCCATTTTGACAAGTTTGGTCCCCCGAATTTAGACTTTATTTCTTTTTTCTTCTTTCGTCGGCTATAAGGAAAATATCTGGGTGTTATAATTTGGGCTTAGAATAGGTTAGGATGAGCTTGGAGGTCGAAAATGGCAGATTAGGTTCGGGATGAACTGCATTCTGCATCAGCTAGGGCTAGGCGACCGAATGGAGGCCATACGGCTGAATGGGGTGCGATTGAGGTTCATTCTCACGATTGAGGTTCATTCGCATGATTGGGGGGCCAGTCGCATGGGGAGTCATGCGACTGAGGGCCCGTTCGCATAAGTGCTCATCCGCATTGGTGTTCATGCGTATGAGGTCCATTCGCACGATTGGGGTGTTCATCCGCATTGGTGTTCATCCGTATGAGGTCCATTCGCATAATGTTCAGTCGCCTGGAGGCCATGCGACTAAAGGGTGCCCATTCGCCCAAATAGGGCTGGTGTACCCGAGGAAAAGCGTAGTTTAATTTTTGACTTTTGGGGGAAAGTGCAGATGTAAGTTTTGACATGGAAGTTCCCGTAAGTTCAAGTAAGATGATTGTTGGGGTCTTAGAGGGTATCTTGGGCATGATGACGTTGCATGTTTATGCATGATGTATGTTATGTATGTATGATGATGCCCTATATGATGATGCTACGGTGTATGTTGATGTTCCTTATTATGACTTATGTTTATCTTTCCCGTGGCTTTACATGTTATGATTAATGAATGAAACGAAAGTATTATATAACGTAAAGTGGAAGATAATGAAAGATGAACATGATGAATAAATCCATGCATTAATGAATGAATGAATGTAAGAAAGGCTTGCAAGCAAATGTATGGAGGTGCACACCTAATGTAGGTGTTAGCTCAACGATGTGTGGGTTTGCTACCCCAAAGGATGCACACTGGGGTCCAATCTTTGTGATTGACCATATGTATGGGATCCTTGCCGCTTGCCCTAGGTGACTAGATCAGCTTCGTGCACAATGTTCGTGGTTTAATTACCACAGGTCCAGCATCAGCTTCGTGCATAATGTTCGGGGTACAACATATGGCATTGATCTAAAATGAAAGAGAAAAGATAAGTGGTGGATGTACTTACCCTAGTTACTAGAGCCAGCTCGGTGCCTAATGTTCGAGGTCTATGAAAGACCTCAGGCTCAGTTACCCGCTTCGTGCACAATGTTCGGGGTAATGTACATCTCATCGAACGAAATGAATGTACAAATGAAAGTATGGAGTATGAATGAATGTGAATGAAAGTAATGAGTGATGAAGATAATAATGATATTATCTCTGTGTACGTATGATGTATGATCGCATGAAAGTAAAGAACGGTTTTACGTAAGAAAAGTATGTTTTATTATAAAACTAGAACTCACTCAGCAACGCTGACTTTTATATGTTTCCAGTTGGCAGGTAATGGTTGCTGAGGATGGCACGGGGCGGCTACTCAGCTCTTTTGGATGGCATCCATTCATATAATGCTTTTGTGATATAATGAAACAATGTTGATTAACAATGTATTATTTTGTAAAAGCCTTTATAATGAAATGAAATATCATTTTTGAATGTTTCCGCTGCAATGTTTACTTAATATAAATGAGAATGTATGTTTTATGTGCGATAATCGACCAGCTGTAAGCGTCCCGGGAACGGGGCCTTACAAGTTGGTACCAGAGCCAAAGTTTAAGTGAAACGGATAAAATTTAAAATAAACCTAAACTTAAACTGAAAATGGGACGGAAGGGGAAGGGATGCCAATCTGCGTAGCTACGTGCCATCAAGTATTTTTGTAATGTTAACCGGTATTATATGCGCATGTTATCTGGTTTATGTGTTGCTGGTAGATTTAGATACTGATGTAGTCAGGACAGGTAATGCTCGGGGTATGAAGAGTAAAGTAAATGGCTAATCACAACTGGCCACTGTAATTAGAGACTTACTATACTTGACATACACTGAGCTGTTCCCTTGAATGACTGTGTTGGTGTTTGAATCTTTCAGTGTGCGTGTGAATGGCTGGGGATAGATCTTCGAAAGCCTCTCGTGGTGGTGGTCGTGATGGGCTTGGTGCTGAGCCGCGACCCAAGAAGGGAAGACCCAGAGTTGAAAAGGTGGTTCATGAAGAACCCGAGACCCCTCATCCGGAGGGTGGTGATGAGAGTGCAAACTTGAGGGCCTCGGTAAAAGAGTCAGCAATTGAAGAAGTGCATCAGGTCATGCAGACAATCTTACCGTCTGTGGTGACCGAGGTGATTAAGGCAGTACAGGAAGGGGAAAGACAAGAGAGGAATAGGTCCTCGGGAGGACGGGAGCAACCAGAGCCTGAAACAGTTCTCTCCGATGATGAAGAAGAGGAAGAAGATGAGCCTGCACCGGAGACAGTACGAGGCTGTAACTATGGCAAGCGGCAAGGATCCCATACATATGGTCAATCACAAGGATTGGACCCCCAGTGCGCATCCTTCTGGGGTAGCTAACCCACACACGGTTGAGCTAACACCCTTCATTGGGTGTGAACCTCCGTACATTTGCTTGCAAGCCTTTCTTACTTTCATTCATTCATTCGTTAATGCATGCATTCTTTCATTTCGTTCCTCTTTTCATTATCTTCCACTTTACGTTACATAATACTTTTCATTAAACATACATCATAACAAGGAACATCATCATACACAAATAGCATCATCATGCAGGGCAACATCATACATGTATAACATTCATCATGCATAATCATGCATCATCATCATTGTCATGCCCTACATAACTTCTAAGATCCCAACAGTCATCTTACGTGTACCTACAGGAACTTCCACGTCAAAACTTATATCTACACTTCCCCCCGAAAGTCAGTACTCTAACTATGTTCGTCCTCGGGTACAACAGCCCTGTTTGGGCGAATGGGCACCCTTCAGTCGCATAGTCTTCATGCGACTGAA
The DNA here is from genome assembly GCA_024085815.1 of Flaveria linearis. Taxonomy (NCBI): domain Eukaryota; kingdom Viridiplantae; phylum Streptophyta; class Magnoliopsida; order Asterales; family Asteraceae; genus Flaveria; species Flaveria linearis. The sequence goes on from CM044006.1 coordinate 55,497,045, forward strand.
CATCATGCGAATGGACCAATCGTGCGAATGAACACTATGCGAATGGACCTCATGCGAATGGACTTAATGCAGATAAGTACCTATGCGACTGGGCTCTCAGTCGCATGACTCCCCATGCGACTGGACCCCAAGTCGTGCGACTGAACCTCAATCATGCGACTGAACCCCAATCGCCCCCCAGTCGGCCGTATGGCCTCCAATCGGTCGCCCATCCCTAACTGGTGCAGAATGCAGTCCTCCCGAACCCAATCTGCCATTTTCGACCTCCAAGCTCATCCAAACCCATTCTAAGCCCAAATCAACCATCCTAAACCTTATGAATGCATACTATAACACCATTCAAGCACACACAAGCCCGAAAACACACTTCAAATGCATCAAACACAATCACACCCAAATGGGTCAAACACATACATATTCAAAACGGGTTTACTATGTGTTCCAACCCTAAATCAGTTGAAAACGTGTAAAATAGGGGTCCTAGAACTCACACAAACAAGTAGAAGAAGAGCTTCGTTTTGACTCGCTACACGACGATTTCCAAGCCCGAATCAACCCTTTTCTCTCTTTTTCTCCCTTTCTCTCTTCTTTATCTTCTTTTGGCTGATTTCTCACAAGAGTGGGGAGGATATGGCTGCCCTCCCCCTCTTAATCTCCCATATTTATAACTTTTCTCTGTTTTGACAAGTTTGGTCCCCCGACTTTAGACTTTATTTTATTTTCTTCTTTCGTCGGCTACAAGGAAAATATCCGGGTGTTACAAGTCCACCCCTCTTATTTAGGTTTCGTCCCTAAAACCTGTTATTCCTTGAACAAACGTGGGTAATGTTGTCTCATTTCCTCTTCAGTCTCCCACGTTGACTCGGATCCCATCATGTGCTTCCACTGTACACGCACAAGAGGAACCACTTTATTTCTCAGCCTCTTCTCTTTTCGATCAATGATTGCCACTGGTTGCTCCACATAATTGAGTCGTTCGTTTACTTCGATATCTTTTAGTGGAACAATCATATCTTCATCTGCCAAACACTTCTTTAGATGAGATACATGGAATGTCGGGTGTATTCCACTTAACTCATCCGGTAACTCTAATCTATAGGCCACCTCTCCTACTCGGGCAATAATTCGGAAATGGCCTATATACCTCGGGCTCAACTTGCTCCGCTTTCGGAAACGAATAATAACCTTCCAAGGTAAGACCTTCAACATAATGTAAGGCCCACCTTTCTCAGGGGGGACCTCACAGTTGGTCATTCACAGCAAAACATAAAATTTCAGACAATCCTTTACTCATATATGTATATATATTGCAGCGGAAAGTTACTGTCATTTCAATTCATTACAAGTAAAATATAAACATTGTCTTTAATCTACAAAACTATTTAGTGGTTCTTGTTTAGCTTTTCTTCATTCGGGATGCCAGTCTTCTAGTGCCAAGAAGCTTCAGTCCCATGCCTCTATTCCATCGCTCTAACTCTTACCTGTCAACTGATATGCATACAAAAGTCAGCTTCGCTGAGTGAATTCTAGGTTTTATTTGTAAATAACTTTTATAAGGGTATTAGCTTTAGCAGTTGAAAATAGTTCTCGTCTATCACGCATCAATACATACAGGCTATCACTTTATCGATACTTTACCATTACTTTTCATTTCTCGTTATTTATTTCTCTTCTTTATCCGTCAATTCTCTGTCACAATCGGTGCCTAGGCTCGCCTATGACTTTACCGACACGCCAATTAAGGGCTTACAGTCATACTCGATCGGGCCATTATTGTCATGCCAATTCAGGGCTTACAGACCTGCCTGTTCGAGCATTACTTTATCCGGGTGAGGGCACAACAAATGCAACCCTCCTTTAGCCATTGCTTGCAAGTCTTTACTTTATCCCTTGCCTGCTGGACTTTACTTGCAAGACTTTACTTTATCCAGGTACACGTTATGGGCCACGTAACCTTTCTTTACGTTTCACTTTCTTATTTAAGTTATATATATATATAATATAACACAACACATCTCGAAGCCAATCCATCACTACAAGGTTGTATCTCAATAAGGAAAAACACGTTATCAATTCGTTAGAAAATCCTGTTTCCCATATAAGATAGTAAGTAAAACTTTACTCTAAAAGAACTCGTCATAAAAAGTATATATATTAGTGTGCATACCGCCCCAAAACATTTAAAGCATGTATAAAATAGGGGATCTAGAACTCACCTGAACTCGTCCAAGTAGCTTAAATTCTAAGTCACTTAGGCTATAGCCTGAATACTCTAGCTGCACGAAAGTTAACATGCAAAAACATCATTTTCTTCATAGTTTCGCCCATAGTTTCGCTACAGCGAAACTGCAGTTTCGCTGCCAGTTTCACTGGGCAGCACTTCTGCTAGTTTCGCTAGGCAGATTCGCTGCCTTGAGCGCCCCAACTTTCGTTGGAATTCCCTAGTCTCGCAGAGTCTATAGGTCAGTCAGGGTCTTAGCGAGATTACCGGCGAAACTGTAGTTTCGCCTGAGCGAAACTGCAGTTTCACTGGAATTTCTCCTAGTCTCGCTGAATGAGTTCACAGTTTCGCTGGTTGAATGCTTAAATTCGCTGGATCGGGGCCCAGTTTCGCTGGATGAACAGAAACTCAGATCCAGCCCATTTTTAACCCAAAATCTTAACTTTTTACGTCCAAATCCTTGGTTTACCTTCCATGAAACCAAATCTAAGCTTTTTACATGTTTTCATACGTAAAAATTCGACCTTTATGTGTTTCTTTAAACTTTTCAAAACCCCAAAACCCTAGAATCCGGGTTTGATCTACAGAAGGCCTTAGGGGCCGATTCTTACCTCGTTTTGTTGCTCTTTCCTTGTGTTTTGATGCTCCAATCCACCAGAACTTCAATCCTTCCAACCTTCAAGCTCCAAATCTTGAATTTCTTCATTTTCTCTCTCTACTTTCTCTCTCTACGAATTTGGTGGCTAGGGTTGTAATGTGATGGAATGGGACTGATTATGCATGTTTAAGGGCTGATTAGGGCCCTTAAACCCACCAAGTCTAGCCCATTAAGGCTAATTTGATCCATAGCCCACTAATTTACCCCTTTATTTCTTAAATTAACCCTTAAAAGCCCATTATTATTAAATGGCTCGTTTCGGGAAATTTCGGGGCGTTACAAGTCTCCCCCCTTATTTAGGTTTCGTCCTCGAAACCTGACTTGTCATTAAACAGATCGGGGTATTGGCGTCTCATTTCCTCCTCGGATTCCCAGGTGGCATCCGACCCCTTTCGGTGTTTCCATTGCACCTTGACTTGCTTGACTACTTTATTTCTCAATTGTTTCTCCTTCCGATCTAGTATAGCCACTGGTTGTTCTACATAGTTCAGCTTCTCGTCCACCTCGATGTCATCTAGAGGTACGACTGCCTCATTCGGTGCTAAACATTTTCTTAAGTGCGACACATGAAAGGTAGGGTGAATCCCACTTAATTGTTCTGGAAGGTCTAGCCTGTAAGCTACATCCCCAACTCGTGCTAGTACCTCGAATGGTCCAATGAACCTGGGACTCAGTTTCCCCCTCTTCCTAAATCGGATGATTCCCTTCCATGGTGACACTTTTAGCATTACCCTGTCACCCACGCTGAACTCTATTGGTCTCCTTCTTCTGTCGGCGTATGACTTTTGTCTATCCTTGGCAGCCTTCATATACGCCTTGATTTTCTCCAACTTTTCCGTTGTGGCTTCCACAACTTCTAAGCTTCCTAGCTCCTTCTATCTGACATCACCCCAACAAATAGGAGTTCTGCACCGTCGACCGTACAATAACTCATATGGGGGCATCTTAATACTGGCGTGGTAGCTGTTGTTATAGGAGAACTCTGCTAGTGGCAGATGATCATTCCAATTACCGCCAAATTCGATAACGCATGCCCGAAGCATATCCTCCAGTGTCTGGATCTTTCTTTCCGATTGCCCATCGGTCTGTGGGTGGTATGCGTTACTAACATGCAACCTCGCGCCCATCTCTTCATTGAACTTTTTCCAAAACTTGGAGGTGAACCGCGTATCCCTATCTGAAACAATCGATACGGGCATACCATGTCGCGCCACAATTTCTCGGATAAATAGTTCAGCAAGCTTTTCTGAACTAATTACTTCCTTGATTGGCAGGAAATGCGCACTTTTAGTTAGTCTATCCACAACCACCCATATCGCGTCACGCCCTTTCGTCGTGCGGGGTAGTTTGGTGATAAAGTCCATGGTAACATGTTCCCACTTCCACTCTGGCACTTCTAATGGCTGAACATAACCATAAGGTCTTTGGTGCTCAGCCTTCACCTGTAGGCACATGAGACATTTGTTTACATACGCAACCACATCTCTTTTCATCCCAGGCCACCAATAATCTTTCTTCAAATCGTGGTACATCTTATTTGCGCCTGGATGTATTGAGTAGCGGGTCTTATGCGCTTCATCCATAATCTTTTCCTACAAGTCACCATGCTTCGGAACCCATATCCTGCCGTGGAAGGTCTTAACACCCAAGGTGTTTTCTACCAATTCATCTACTTTTCCCACCATCCTCTCCTTCTTGATTTGTTCTTCCTTTAAGGTGTCCATTTGAGCTTCGTCTATCCACCTCATAATATCTGGGGTCACTATTAGCTGGCACGCCTTCACCCGGATAGGTTCATATCTTTCCTTTCGGCTCAGGGCATCGGCTACCACATTCGCCTTACCCGGGTGATAATGTATTTCACAGCCGTAATCCTTTATCAACTCCAACCACCTCCTCTGTCTCATATTTAGGTCCTTCTGCTCAAAGAAATATTTCAGACTTTTGTGGTCGGTGAATATGGCGCACTTGGTTCCATACAAAAAGTGTCTCCAGATCTTCAATGCGAACACTACTGCGGCAAGTTCCAGGTCGTGAACCGGGTAATTAACCTCCGTGTCCTTTAGCTGTCTGGATGCGTAAGCTATAACCTTTGTTAGTACACATGTCCCCAGTTCTAGTCTAGTGAGCTTAAATGTAATAGAACTTCTTCTTGTAACACATATGTAATGTTTAATCAAGCTAATGAGAATCTCTTCTATATATGGTTGTTGGTTATTTAATGTTACATCTACTTACATTATTAGTTGTTACACGCATAATATGACCATGTTATATAGGTTTACAGTTGTGAGACATAGTTCAAGAATGTGTTTGACTAAGAATCTTATTCAGTCGCATGACTGGACCATGCGAATGGTCCAATCGCACGGCTGAACTAGGTGATTGAATCAATCGCACGGTTGAGTCATAAGACTGACTCTAGCGTACCAATGAACCAATCATATTATTCAATCGCACGTCTGAGCCAGTCGCAAGGCTCAGTCGCACGAATGAGATCTGTAACCTATAAATACCACTTAATTCGTGGAAAAAACAAGACACTTCGAATACTTGAAACCCTAGTCGACCCAGAACGTCCAGTTCGTCCATTCCAAGTTCATAGAACGTTTCAGATCATTCCTAGTCCATTCTTAACGTTTTCTAATCGTTAGGATTGATCTTGATTATGTTCTCCCTGATTGGATCGCCAATCAAATAGGATTCCGCACTATTTGATCCGGTATAACGAATAATCAGTTAGTACTCCGTACGTACACGGACCTAACAAGTGGTATCAGAGCGTAAGCTCTTGATTCTTCGTTGATTCAATCGTTTTTGTGAAAAAGTCTACGTTTTTACGCGAAAAGATCCAATCTTTCTGCTAAAAATCGAGTCTTTACGTGTGCATGTTCTGAAAAATCAATATTTTTGAGTTTCAGTCGTCTAAGGTGCAAAAACTTGTGTACTAGGTCAAAGTGTGCGAAAAATCCCGTTTTCAGCAGACCCAGTCGCACGATTATCTCAATCGTACGACTGAACCCAGTCGCCCAGGTCATTCGCCCGATTAAGTCAGTCGCTGTGTCAAATCGCCCGATTGAGTCAGTCGCCCATTTCAGTCGTCAAGTTGAGTCAGTCGCCTTTTCCAGTCGCCCGTTTGAGTTCAATTGCACGATTGTATCTCAGTCGCCTTTTCAATCGCACGTTTAAGTCCAATCGCATACTGTTAGTGTCAATCGCATCCCAATCGTACCTCCCAATCGCATAACAGTCTGTTTAAGTCAACCTTCATTATGGACTCCGAAAACTTCGCATTCTCAGCAGGGAAAGACTCAAGGATCCAGAACCTACTGCTTCTGGAGAATGAGATTGGTAATCACAATAAGCCGCCTAAGCTTCTATCCATTGATGAGTTCCCGCAGTGGAAGCAAAGGTTTGAGATTCATCTCAATGGCGTGGATACTAATCTATGGAATTCTATTGAGACTGGTTACACCATGCCAGTTGGTGCTGATGGTTTGCCATTAACATTGAGTGGAATGACTGATGCTCAAAAGACTGCCTATAATACTGAAAAGAAGGCTTATGCTATGCTCACCCAGTCTATTCCTAAAGAGATCTTCCATCAGTTTTCGGATCAGAAACAGGGTAAAAAATTCTGGAAAGCTCTCGAGAAAAGGTATGAAGGGAGCTCAACTCTGAAATCCTTGAAGGCCAAAGCTCTCAAAAAGGAGTTTGACAATTTCTCTGCTATTGGGAATGAGAGCTTGGACGGCATCATTGACCGCTTCTATCATCTAATGACTGAACTTCACACTCATGGGTTTACAACGTCTAAAGAAGAAAAGGTCGCCAGTTTAGCTGAAGGTCTTCCAGAAAAATGGGATTCATTTATTTCCGCCTTGAGACACAATTCAGTTCTCGAGACTTTGGATATAAATGACTTTATTATGAAACTGCGAGAGGAAGAGGTCAGACATAAGTATAAGGCGAAGAAGGGTGCATATGCTCAGGATCCTACTCTTTACAATGTGACTCCAACTCCAATTGCAAAGTCTTCCAATGCTCCTCTGCAGAGTGCATTTGTTTCTAATACATCTGGTCAAAGCTCATCGTCTGGGGGTGAGTCATCTGTTTCATCAGGGGTTCAACACAGTATTACTGAAGCTCACTCGACAAAGTTAATAACTGAGAACCTGGGTAAAGTCACTGTGGAAGTCGCCAAGGAACACATGGACCTACTTGCTGCAGTGGTTCATTCCTATGATGGTTTGGTTATAGGGAAGATAGGAAACTGCCACTTGGCTGATGAAGACTATGAGCAGGTGGATGAAAATGAGTTGGAGAGGATGCACATTATGTGGGCTCTCGCAAGTGCTGTGCGACGAGCAAAGAAGTTTGTGAAGAAGACAGGGCAGAATCTCGTGGCTACAAAAGATACTACTTTTGGGTTTGACAAGTCCAAAGTCACGTGTTTCAACTGCGGTGAGAAAGGACATTTCAAGGGGGAATGTGTGAAGCCTAAAAAGACTGGGAACGGAAATCCATTCTCCTCGTTCAACAGGCAAGATAAAGATAAGAAGCCAGTTCCATCAGGAAGTGATTCCAAGGCTTTGGTGGCACAAGGTGATGAAGGACAGGACTGGTCCTTCCGGTTCTTATCTGATGGTGAAGCCAACATAGCTTCTGTCAAGGACCTAAATGAAGACTCAGCAAGTGAGGAGGAGAACTCAGCTGAGCTTGACAATGCTGAATTGGATGATGACATAGCTGATGTTGATCAGCTTGTGGAGAATGAACTGAATGCTGCGTCTGAAGCACAATCTGAACCCCAAAATGCTTTCATGGCTGGAACATCTACATCGGCACAGGTAGAATCAAAGGATGAATTATTTACTAAACATGCTTGTGTTGAATGTGAAAAAATTAGGGAAAGCATTGACCTGAAATTTGCTAGGTTATTAGATCATAATGATAACTTAGTAAAGGATTTAAAATTGTGCACTGAAGCAAACAAAATCTTAAAACAGAATGAAAACAGTTATAAAGAAAAGATTGATGCTTTAAAGAAACAGTTAAAAGAAACTGAAGTTGTTGTCTTTAACCAAGAAAATGATATCAAGTTTTATTTAAAGACAATAGAAGAAACTAAGAAGGAACGAGCGGTTTTACAAGTTGAAAACGAGTCTTTGCAACAAAGACTCCACAGTCTAGCTAGTTCCTCACATATTTTGAAAAACTTGGTTAAAGAACGCAAGAACGGGGAGGGTTTGGGTTATAAAGTTGTGCCACCACCACATGAGTCCTTTTTAAACATCAAACAACATCCAATTAATGATAACCCCATAAAGGATCATGTGGTGACAACTCCTCTAGTCTGTGATCCGGATATAGCAGTCAACTCTGCTCCTTCGGTTCCTGACCAGACAGCTTCTGCATCAAGCACAAAAATCACTGGCAAGGGAGTGGAAGAGAATGTTCAAACATCTCATGGGTTGGGTAAAAAATCAACTTCCAAACAACCTAAGATTTCCAAAGACACTCAAGCTAAACCAGTGAAGCAAGATAATCACCAATTTCCAAGACCAAACACAAATCATGTTAAACAAGTTAAATTTGTCAAAGGAGGTGAAAATCTTAAAAGTGAATAAAAAGAAAGAATCTGAGGTTTATTCACCGCCCCACAAGAGATCTCCTAGCCCTGATGAATGGAGATCCTGCTATACTTGTGGTCAGCGCGGTCATATTTCGACTAATTGTCCTCGCTATCAGACCCCAAGAATTAAGGTTGAGCTACACGACAAAGTCAAAGTAGATTCAAAACAGCGTTCTAAGACTCCAGTTAGATCGAAAACACCTATTAGGTCTAAAACACCTTCTAGGTCTTTTTCGTCTCCACCTCGCCAAAGGCAAAACAGACAAGTCCCCGACAAGTCCGTGATGCCAGAGGTAAAACCTTTTCTGAATCTAAACCATATGCTCAAACCGTAAATCAGTCTAAGGTTTACCACAAACAATCCTTTCACAGGGATGGTTTATGGAAAGCCAAGACAACTGGTGTGACTGAAAGCAAGGACAATCTGAAAGTTGAGATTCCACCCACTGATAAAGGACAGTGGGTCGAATTCATGATAGTTGATTCCTCTGGGAAACCCAAGCCAGTCAAGGCTTGGGTCACCATCCTTAACTGATGATTTTCTCATATGTGCAGGTTGTCCGCTATAGTGCGTCTACAAATACATGGATAGTAGATAGCGGAGCTTCCAGGCACATGACGGGAAACAAGTCTCTTCTTTTCAATGTCAAACAAATTAAAGGGGGACACGTTTCATTTGCTGGTAACAAAGGAGGATACATTACCGCTCAGGGCGAAGTAGGTAATGACAAGGTAAGATTCGACAAAGTCAACTTTGTTCAGCAGTTAGAAAACAATCTGCTTTCTGTGTCTCAGATTTGCGACAAGGGATTCAAAGTCATGTTTGATAATCGCAAATGTTACATTCTGAAGAAAGAAATGGATATTCCAGAGGAACAGGTATTAATGTCAGCATCTAGATATAATGACTTGTATGTTCTAGATATGTCTAATGCCTCTACTAGTGCTTCTACTGTTCAATGTTTCTTATCTAAAGCTACAGAGAAGGACTCCATTTCGTGGCACAGAAGAATAGGACACATTAATCATAGGAAGATGAATCACCTGATTCATAACAACCTAGTTGATGGAGTTCCTGTCAAGAACTTCAAGCTTCTTGATTTTTGTGTCTCATGCAAGAAAGGAAAGCAAACCAGGAAATCTCACAAGATCAAGAATGTCCATTCTATTGAGATACCCCTGGAGCTACTGCACATGGATCTTTTCGGTCCAGTTAGCACGAAGAGTATCGCTGGAGACTGGTACTGCTTCGTAGTCACCGATGACTACTCACGATTCTCGTGGGTGATGTTTCTGAAAGCTAAGTCAGAAACATTTGAGTCATTCAAAGTGCTGGTCACCACTCTGGAGTCACTTTACAAGCTTAAAGTGAGAAAGATTCGCTCAGATAATGGAACCGAGTTCAAGAATCAGTGGATGGATGCGTTCTGCAAAGAAAAGGGAATTGTTCATCAATTCACCATGCATACACTCCACAGATGAATGGAGTTGCTGAGCAAAAGAACAGGAGTCTGATCGAGACAGCCAGGACTATGTTGGAAGACTCAAAACTGCCAGTACAGTTCTGGAACGAGGCTGTAGCCAACGCCTGCTACACACTTAATCGTGTGTCAGTAGTGAAGAGGCACGGGAAGACTTGCTATGAGTTGCTACAGAAGCGTAAGCCAAACCTGGAGTATCTAGAACCTTTCGGTGCTCCTTGTACTCTTATGAAGAAAACTCAAGAAGGTAAGTTCAATGAAAAGGCAGATCAGGGGATCTTTCTGGGATACAGTATACCCGACAAACGAGTTTACAACAACTCTACTGGTCAGGTAGAAGTATGGTGCAACGTTGATGTTCAACGTTTCACTATCCCCCCTGCTGGAAAAGGTCCATCGTCATTCTTCGACTACGATGGCTTTTTCAAATCATTCAATCTTCCTCAGATAGTTTCAGATGATGATATTGCTACTCAGATGATGCACGATGTTCTCAATTCACCGAATCGGGATCTGCCTCAGCCGATCAGAATGATAGTGAAGACTCATCAGAGGATGAAGGAGCATCTGAACCAGCACAAACACCTAATGTTGATCAAGAAGGGAGCTCTTTAGGTGCTTCACCTGCATCTGGAACCACAGACACTGAACCTCCAGTCACGACTATAGACTCTGAAGTTGTCGTTCCTACAACTCCTTTGACTAGGATCAGTACAAGTCATCCGCTAGATGCTTTCATTGGTGATCTCCACTCCGGCGTGCAGACTAGAAGTCGATTGTACACTGCTGATTACGCTGAAGTAATGGAAAAGGGCTACGTGAATGATGGAGCTTACAGATGTTTTGTCTCTCAAATTGAACCCAAACACGTAAGTGATGCCCTTAAGGATGAAGCATGGGTCAATGCTATGCAAGAGGAGTTGCTATAGTTCAAGAAACTTGGAGTGTGGACTCTTGTTGACCGACCCAAAGGAGTCAAGGTAATTGGTACCAAATGGGTACTAAAGTGCAAGAAGGATGACCAGGGTGTTGTTATCAGAAACAAGGCACAGTTGGTTGTTCAAGGCTTCAGACAAGTTGAAGGAATCGACTACAATGAAGTCTTTGCTCCCGTAGCTAGAATGGAAGCAATTCGTATCTTTCTAGCCTACGCCTCTTACATGAAGATCAAAGTTTATCAACTAGATGTTAAGAGTGCATTCTTGCATGGGGAAATCCGTGAAGAAGTATATGTAAGTCAACCCGAAGGATTCGAAGATCCTTATCATCGGGATAGAGTCTACAAGTTAGACAAGGCTCTGTATGGGCTACATCAGGCTCCTCGAGCTTGGTATGAAAAGCTCTCCACCCATCTGTTGAAACATGGCTTTCGCAGGGGTGTGATTGACTGTACATTGTTCATCAAAGAGAAGGATGGTGATTTGCTTTTGGTGCAGATTTATGTGGATGACATAATTTTCGACTCACGAAACGAAGGGTTATGTAAAGAGTTTGAATCTGTGATGAAGGCTGAATTTGAGATGAGTGCCATGGGAGAAATGAAGTTCTTCCTAGGATTACAGGTGGACCAAACACCTACCGGCATCTTTTTGCATCAAACTAAGTATGTCGGTGACATTCTTAGTCGCTTTGATATGGACAATGTCACTTCAGCCGGTACCCCTCTCGCCACAAATCACGATGTGGCTCCTGATGAGAATGGGGATTTGGTGGATGCCACCATGTATCGTGGGATGATCGGATCTCTCATGTACCTCACTGCCTCTCGTCCAGATATCATGTATGCCACATGTTTATGTTCCCGATATCAGGCAAAACCTAAAGTCAATCATCTGATTGGAGTCAAGAGGATTTTTCGTTATCTGAAGGGTACTCCAACACTGGGGTTGTGGTATCCTCATGATGATGACTTTGAGCTAACGGCGTATAGTGACTCGGATTACGGAGGCTGCAAAATGAATTACAAGTCTACGTCAGCAGGATGTCAATTTTTCGGGAGAAGATTGGTAACTTGGTAGTGCAAGAAGCAGACATCAGTTGCTCTGTCTACCTGTGAAGCTGAATACGTTGCCGCCGCCAGCTGCTGCTCTCAAATCATTTGGATTCAACAGCAAATGCGGGATTACGGTTTGCATTTCACTTCTACTCCCATCTATGTTGATAATTCTGCTGCAATTGCAGTAACTAAAAATCTGGTTCAACATCCTAAGACCAAACACATAGGCATAAAGTATCATTTCATACGCGATTGCTATGAAAAACACTTAATGATGTGGTCAAAATTAACACGGATTTTCAACGCGCTGACCTCTACACCAAACCATTTGATAAACCAAGATTTTTCTATCTGCTAGAGGTCAACGGGGTTAAAAAGAAAAGTGATGTTATATTAGAAGAAACAGATACATAGTCCGACACCGTTTTTCTTTATTTTTCATCTTTTATCTTATTTTATTTTTTTTAATTTCCTTGTTGTTATAAAAATCCAAAAACACAAAAAGATTTTCTGTTTTAGAATTTTAGGGGGAGATTAGGTTTAATTCAGTATTTATTTACTTAAAAAAAAGGGAGGGGAAGGTGAGTAAAGCTGAAAAGGCAAAGACAACAAAACAGGAAATGTGACTCGACAAAAATTGGAAGATGATAGTACACAGGCATCGAGTTAATTGGAACAACAAAATGATTTTGCGATCAAAAATGTTAATTAACTTACTGAAAATGTAAAAATCAGAGAAGTCTATGTCTAACAAAATGGGAAAATGATAGTACGTTTGATTGTTACTGTAATTACACGGAGAAAGTTGATCTAGGGAGGTCCTAGTTCATTATATGATGTGTCAGTAGATTCAACACATTAGACAAGTAGACGTCATTGGTAAACTTAATCTAAACTAAATGGTTCAATCAACTGTGGGTTCCCATCTTATCACTGGTTAACACAATCAGCTCTTCCGATAAGGGATAACGAGCAAATAAATGCCACCAAAGGTGTGCAAATGACCACAAAAAGAGAAAAGCACAAAAAATTGAATACTAGCGTAATCAAGCTGATAACTTAAGTTGTTGGTGCGCTATGTGCAAAAGAAAATAAGAAATGCTCTAACAAGGAGATAGGTTGTGTGCCTCTCTGCTGTGCGATGGCACTGACCTGAGGATAAGCATAACCTACATATTCTAGACTTCATTGTTGTTTGCCGCCTCTCTGCTGTGCGATGGCACTGACCTGAGGATTGGCTTCTCTTTGAAAGATCTAAGAATAGTCTCTTCTTGCAAAAATACCTAAAGACCGCTCGAAAGTCCATTAAGGAATGCTGATTACCATATAAGCGTGGGATACACAAATGTTGTTTGAAATAATATAACATAATTCATTACCAATGTGTGTCAAAAGTCTGTGTATGAATTTAAGTGGACAAGTATACTGACAATCGTCTTGTATGCACCGACTGAAGTTGACAATCAAAGTGTGTTACGTATCATATCAAACATGATTCCCAGTTAGTACTTAGAAGTCTTAGATCAGAACAAACTGTGATATGTCATCATGAAAGGTGAAATCAACTCATAATGTTCCAAGTAATGGTGTATATGCCTGTCTGATTCCAAATGAGTCTGTTCCTGACATAACGTCAATACTGATAGGCTACACAAACCTGCCCTAACAAAAATCACAAAAAGATGTTCATTTTGTTCGTAGTTTAATATTTTAAATTTGTTAGTACTAGTGTGTCAATGTCGGACTGTGTGTATGGTTATCTGTTAATGTCACTAAATGAGCTTAATGTTTATTTAAAATTGTTTCTGAAAGGATAAAAATATCACGTCTGAGGTGATAAGTTGGTTAAAAGGATCACGTCTGAGGTGATCGGGTGGTTAAATGGATCATGTCTGATGTAGGATTCTATGTGCCCAAGACACTTAGAATATTGATGTGGTTAGTACGTTATGATCCAAGTCGGGTTATACCCAATAACAAGCTTAGCAAACACCAATTAATATTTAATTGATGATATGATCATGCAATTAAATATTTACACCAAATTTAGAAAATGGGTTTTCTAAATAAGTTGCATATGAGATGGAACAATTTATTAGGATATTTTGTTCAATAATATTATTTGAAGTGTTATTTAAATTAGTTGTATAACACCAAATAATAATGAGAGTATACTACTTATACAATTAATTGGTTAATTGTATAAACTAGTTAGAATACTAGACAATACATATGTGTATGTTTATTATTTATAAAAGACTAGTTATATGTGTGTTAATGGTTGAGATTTATAAAAGAAAGTCTTCCTTTTATATACAAGAAACATCCATGTGCATGTGATGTGCATGTGTTGTGTTTGTTTATAAAATTTAAAAGAAAAAAAAAACTCTTATTTTACTCCAAAGAAACCGTCCACTTTGCTTCAAATGGGAGACAAAACATGCATGTGGGACTTGCATGCTTGTATTGTTCTCAAAAAAGAGATTCTCTTGACAAACACACATGACTAGCTCCACTAACAAGATATTATACTCTCACATTCTCATTATTAAGAACATGCAAGACACAACAAAAATTCTGCAGCCCTCTCTCTCTTTATCCTACGGTTTTAGAAGCTGAAAAAAAAGTTTTTCCAGCAAGATTCAAGAGAGTTAGAAGAGCTGTTTTGAATTGATTTCATGTTGTTCTTGGTGTGAGGTTCTTGCACTCCATGATTATGAATCATGCATGCAACTAACAACACAAAAATCAGCTTCCTCTCTCTCTCTAAGCTACGGTTTACAGCAGCAGTGAACAAGGGTTTTCAAGCTGGATTTTGGTGTTGTTTTGGTGATTTCTACCTAACAAGAGAAGGTGTTTGCAAGGAGCTTGGGGTATACTAGCTTGAGGGTTCCTTCTTTGGAGTCTTGGCCGAGTTCTTGAGCATCTAACAACTCTTTTCTGTCGAGTTTAGCTGCTGCAGAAAGGTATTAATCACAGCTCAATGAAGCTGTGATTTTATGTAGTTTTACATACGTTCATAGCTTGTTAATTCACATAAATGATCCTTTGTTCTTTGGGTTTGTTTTATACATCAATATGCTCATCTAATGAACATATTTTTCAGATTATAAACATGGTTATAATGTTATACTTCCGCTGCGTTTTCAGAAAGTTTAAATGGTTAAACTATGATTTTATGTTCTAACAAACCCAACAATGGCATCAAGAGCCGGTTATGTGGATAGCTTGCTTGTTCTTGTCCTTTAAAAATTAGTTTTAGAGGATGATTTTAAACTCATAATAGGCTGATTATGGGCTGCTACATTTCTATTTTGATGAATCCCCAACTTTCAAGATTATATCATACATGCTTGTGATGAAATCTTGAAAGAAATACATGTTGATAAAATGTTGATTGTTTGGACAATATTTAAAACCAAAAATTTCAGTTTATGTTGGCTGAAATTTGGTGGTTTTAAAAGGGGTTTCATTATATGTTTTGATGATATGATCATTGGATGATAGTGTGCATAACCTAGCCATTGACCTTGTGATGTTTGGATGCTTGTGTTGGTTGTATTCATTCATTCAATTGGGTTGTATTATTTATTGTTTGTGCTTTGTTTCAAATGTAATTTATTTATTATTGGTTTGTAATAAATAGATTAGGTGTATTTTCATTTTACTAGATATCTTGTATTAGGACTTTATATCTTGTAATATGAAGACATACACATTGGAAGCACAAAGGAAGGTCACAAGAGAAACATGGAGCATTGTGGATGCGGTTTCAAGTGGGAGGCTTTTGGAAGCTTTCCATGTGATTGTTTGTGACCCTTAGGAAAGACCTATGGACCACACTTGTGATGGCAAACAAGTGTGGACCACTTTAGATGCTATGGTTATGCACATATGCACATTGTGGTTGTTTATATTATGCTTGTTTGGTTGTTTGTTGTATGATTGTTGTTTGATATTTGGATATGCATAACAAACTCATTAGCAAACTTAACAAGCTGGAAATTTATGGTTTATAATCATTAAGTGGTTAATAAGAGATTATTAAAAGGATTAATGATTTAATAAAAGAGGTTTTATTAAAAATAAACCATAAGATGCCTTGCATCTATGGTTCTTAATCATTAAGTGATTAATAAGAGGTTATTAAAAGGATTGATGATTTAATAAAAGAGGTTTTATTAAAAATGAACCATAGGATACCTTGTATTTGAAAGCATGCAAATACAAGGTACATAGAGTTTTCAAAACTAGAATTAATGAAAACTAAAAATCCCTTTTCAAACAAGTTTAACACCGTCCTTTTGCACAACACTTAAGTCATTTGGACACTCTTAATGGGATAAAGGTCACCTAACCATTTTGAGGGAACTTATGACTTAAGGTGGGAATACCACATTGGTGGGATAAAGGTCACCTAACCACTTGTGTTGGTAAACTCACATGTGTGTGCAAGTAGGGTAACTTGATTTGCAAACCATGTTGAATGGATCACCTAAAATATGGTTTCCAAATGGTGTTGATGGGATTAACATGCCGACTTTGCATATGATGTTTAAAGTCGATCCCATACGGCTAGAAGTTGCAAAAGGTTGCAATTGTCAAAAGTTGACTACCTTGTTAATTTGAATAATGGGATAAAGGTCACCTAACCATTATTTGAATGAAACGTTGGATTCTAGATTTTAATTATTAATTGTCTATGAGATGTAAAGGGTATTAATAATTAAAATGAAATTTTTCAGAAATACTAAAAAGAACTTTGTAAAATTTGTAGAATGACCGCAAACAATAATGCTACCACCCCGACCGTCCATACCCTATCACTGAGAACTATTTTAGAGAGGGATCGTCTGTACCATAATAACCTTATGGACTGGTCTCGAAACTTGAGAATTGTTCTCAAGCAAGAGCAAAGGCAAATGCCCTTGACGATCCTATTCCTAACCAACCCAACCCGACGATGTTAAGGCCGCCTCGAGAGGCTTAGCTGTCCTGTCTCAAAGGAGTTGGCCAAGGATTTGATCCTTAATGGCCTAACTAAAAGTTTGAGACATTCATAATGAATTACAATATGAATGGATAGGACAAGAGCATTGGTGAGTTTCACGCAATGCTCACAACAGCTAAGGCAGGGAGCGGTAGAAAGGTTCTACCTATTCTCTAGATCAATAAGGAAAGGCCAATCCCGATCCCAAGGCAAATGTTGCCAAAGGAAAAGGACACATCAAAGGCAAAGGGGAAGGGAAGATCAAAGCGGAACCTCCAAAACCTAAGCTTATGAAGCCTAAGGTAACCAAAAACGATCCATGCTTTGAGTATGGTGACATAGGTCATTTGAAAGGGAATCATCCAACCTATCTCAATGAGTTAAGAAATAAGAGGGATGCTAGGCAAACCTCAAGCACAACTTTCATAATCCATATTGACTTAAATGTTATTTCCTCAAAGCACATGGGTAATTGGATACCACATGTGGAACTCACTATTGCAATCTGTTGCAAGGGTTCAAAAGAAATAAGCACTTTAAGAAAGAAGACTATGTTTTGAAACTTTCAAAAGGTTTGGAAGTTGTTCAAAACATATTATATGCTCCTACTTTGACTAGGACCATGATTTAAGTTTCCCTTTTAAAATGATATGGTTATGATTTAAAGTTAGTAAATGATGGTATTTATGTTTATATGGATGATGTATATTATTTCAAGGTTGTGCCTTCTAATAATATTTATGAATTGGTTCATGATAATTCGTCCTATAATAACACATTATACCTATCATACACCAAGAGACTTAAAATGGTTTAAGTGACTCTTATTCTTGTCATTGTCATCTTGGTTACATAAACAAGAATCGGATTTAAACACTTTAAAAGAATGGTCTTTTGAAAACAAATGAAAATTGTTCATTTGATAAGTGTGAATCTTGTTTACAAGGTAAGATGACCAACACGCCCTTTAGTGGTACTAATGAGAGGGCAAAAAGACTTATTAGGAATCATACATTTGGATGTATGTGGTCCTTTTAAGACAATGACAACGTATGATGAAACTTACTTCATTACCTTTACCGACGATTATAGTCGCTATGGTCATGTACATGATGGCACATAAACATGAAGAATTTGAAATGTTCAAAACTTCAAAAATGAAGTAGAAAATCAACTCGATAGAACTACCAAAGTTCTCCATTTAGACAGAGGAAGTGAATACCTAAGTGAAGTTTTTTTTTGGGATCATCTAGGAAGTTGTAAGATTGTCTCACAACTTACTCCTCCCGGAACACCACAATATTATGGTGTGTCTGAAAGGAGATCGAACCCTATTGGATATGGTTCGACCTATGATGCCTATAAGCTCACTACCTCTATAATTTTGGGGTTTCGCACTACTCTCCGAGGCTCGTATTTTGAATATGGCCCAAACCAAGAAAATTGATTCGACGCCTTTTAAAATATGAAATGGAATAGTTCCATCGCCATCATATTTAAAAGTATGGGTTATGAAGCTTATGTTAAGCTTAACACCCAAACCAACTGAAAGTCGATTCACTAAGTGTATATTTGTTGGATATCCAAAAGGACTGTATAGGATACTACTTCTTTGATCCAACAAAGCAAAAGGTATTTATTGCTCAAAAGGCATAGTTCTTGGAAGCCAAGTTCCTTATGGAAGGAATGACGCATATAACAGTGGAATTTGATGGGGATCAAGATCCACAAGCTGATACACGTTCGGTTGACACTAGCTGTCAACAAGAGGTTGTTGATAATGATCAAGAGGTTGATCAATACACACAAAACGTTCATAGATCTAGTAGAGTTAGCATTCCACCTGAAATATATGGATTTTCAAGGATTGATGCTATGAGGTTGACTCCGATGAGCCAACTACATACCATGATGCAATGTCCAATTCGGATTGTGACAAATGGCTGGAAGCCATGAATGTAGAGATGCAATCCATGTATGACAACCAAGTTTAGGAATTGGTTGACCCTCCACTTAACTCCAAACCAGTTGGATGCAAGTGGGTTTTCGAGAAGAAAACAAATATGCATGGAAACTTGGACGCTGACAAGGCTTGTGTGTATAAAAAGGCTAGTGGGAGTGTAATCATATTCCTAGTATTGTATGTTGATGACATAATACTATATGGAAAGGACATTCCAACCATGGAAGGTGTTAAAACCTGGCTTGGAAATTGTTTTTCCATAAAAGATCTCGGTGAAGCCGCCTATATTTTGGGAATAAAGATCTATAGGGATGGATCGAGGCAGTTGATAGGGTTAAACCAAAGTGCATACATTGATAAAATCTTGAAAAGGTTCAAGATGATAAACTCTAAGAAAGGTATAGTACCTATTCAAAGAAGGACAATATTGAGTGCATCTCAATGTCCAAGCTCAAAGGATGAGCAAGATCGGATGAAGGACATCCCATATGCGTCTGCTATAGGATCCATCATGAATGCGATGATATGCACTAGACTGGACATGTCATGCGCGTTAAGCATGACAAGTAGATATCAGCAGAATCCATGTAACACCCATTGGATGGCTATTGAAAGTATATTAGAATACCTTAGGAGGACTAAGGATATGTTTCTAATATACGGATCTGATGAAGAGGAACTAGTTGTAAAGGGTTACACGAATGCTAGTTTCCAAACTGATCGAGATGATCCTCGATCACAATCGGGGTACGTCTCCATTATGAATAAGGTAGCATTGTCCACTACAGAATTCGAATACATAGCCACCTCATTAGCAGCTTAGGAAGCTGCTTGGATAAAAGGTTTATCACCAATCTAAGGATGGTCTCTACCATTCAAGACCCTTAGAAATCTTTGTGATGACGAGGGTGCGATTGTTCAAATCAAGGAACCCCGTGCACATCAAAAGATTAGGTACAATGAGCGGAGATTCAACTACATAAGGGATGAAGTTTAAAAGGGAAAGATATGTATTCGCAAAGTTCACTTTGATCAAAATATTGCGGATCCACTCACGAAGCTCCTCGAAAGGGCAAAGCATGAAAGTCATACTTGTGCCTTAGGACTTCGATATTCTAGTGATTGGACTTGATCAAATTTTGTATTTGAATATGTGGAACTCTTTATTATTTGAGTAAAATTATTTGGTTATAATGTCTCAATTAATGTTCCAATTTAGCATGTTTAATCCATGAGTAAATTATTTACTCTAAATGTCCGTAGTCGGTCATACTTGTGGGAACAAGTGTGAGGGTAAGACTATTATGAACTTGGATTGGTTGATATTCATAAGGATGAATATAGAGCAATGGGTTGCTACCAAGGTTCATAGATATTTGTGGGATACAAATATTGGACTAACCCGCATCTCGAATTTTACTACATGGAATCTTATCGATTGATCATAAGTAAATTTGAGTAAAGGTGAATATCATTTGGTATCCTCCGACCTGAGATACATATTGGGTTTTGATATTCACCAAGTGTTATACCTTGAGCTAGTTCTTCACTGATATGAAACAATTGTCAGTACATAAGGCTATGTTCAGGTATGACATAAGGTGATTGTGAGAAACGTATGTAGTCAAGATGGGATTTGTTCCTCTTATTCGTTGAGAGTATGATGTCTAAGGCCTGATTAAGTTAAATCAATAAGGAATGATCATTCTGTGTCCTTGGATTTAACATGACATCTGTAACAAAAGGATAGATGATTGATTCACCAAAATCATTTCAAGTAGGGTACTTGAATGGGATGATGTTATTGAATGGCTATAAGTCATGTGTATTAAGGGTAGTAAACCGTTGTTAGGCGTCATTTACTGCTTGCATCAATCTTCTATGAATCTTGGGCAAGTGGGAGATTGTAGGATTCTATGTGCCCAAGACACTTAGAATATTGATGTGGTTAGTACGTTATGATCCAAGTCGGGTTATACCCAATAACAAGCTTAGCAAACACCAATTAATATTTAATTGATGATATGATCATGCAATTAAATATTTACACCAAATTTAGAAAATGGGTTTTCTAAATAAGTTGCATATGAGATGGAACAATTTATTAGGATATTTTGTTCAATAATATTATTTGAAGTGTTATTTAAATTAGTTGTATAACACAAAATAATAATGAGAGTATACTACTTATACAATTAATTGGTTAATTGTATAAACTAGTTAGAATACTAGACAATACATATGTGTATGTTTATTATTTATAAAAGACTAGTTATATGTGTGTTAATGGTTGAGATTTATAAAAGAAAGTCTTCCTTTTATATACAAGAAACATCCATGTGCATGTGATGTGCATGTGTTGTGTTTGTTTATAAAATTTAAAAGAAAAAAAACCTCTTATTTTACTCCAAAGAAACCGTCCACTTTGCTTCAAATGGGAGACAAAACATGCATGTGGGACTTGCATGCTTGTATTGTTCTCAAAAAAGAGATTCTCTTGACAAACACACATGACTAGCTCCACTAACAAGATATTATACTCTCACATTCTCATTATTAAGAACATGCAAGACACAACAAAAATTCTGCAGCCCTCTCTCTCTTTATCCTACGGTTTTAGAAGCTGAAAAAAAAGTTTTTCCAGCAAGATTCAAGAGAGTTAGAAGAGCTGTTTTGAATTGATTTCATGTTTGTCTTGGTGTGAGGTTCTTGCACTCCATGATTATGAATCATGCATGCAACTAACAACACAAAAATCAGCTTCCTCTCTCTCTCTAAGCTACGGTTTACAGCAGCAGTGAACAAGGGTTTTCAAGCTGGATTTTTGGTGTTGTTTTGGTGATTTCTACCTAACAAGAGAAGGTGTTTGCAAGGAGCTTGGGGTATACTAGCTTGAGGGTTCCTTCTTTGGAGTCTTGGCCGAGTTCTTGAGCATCTAACAACTCTTTTCTGTCGAGTTTAGCTGCTGCAGAAAGGTATTACTCACAGCTCAATGAAGCTGTGATTTTATGTAGTTTTACATACTTTCATAGCTTGTTAATTCACATAAATGATCCTTTGTTCTTTGGGTTTGTTTTATACATCAATATGCTCATCTAATGAACATATTTTTCAGATTATAAACATGGTTATAATGTTATACTTCCGCTGCATTTTCAGAAAGTTTAAATGGTTAAACTATGATTTTATGTTCTAACAAACCCAACAGTCTGAGATGATCAATTGCACATAATGTTTTATCAAATGTTGAAGGAAAACTATGTGTCAATAATTGAAATGACTAAGATGGCACAAGTATAGCCCAATAGCACAACTTCATGTTGAGTATGATCAGTCATACGAATGGGCTATACGATTGAAGACAATCGTACGATTGGGACATGTGAATGAGCCCAATCGGCTGATTGAAAGTGACCGACTAGGTCAAACGTGCGAATGGGGTGTGCGAATGAATCTAATCGAACGATTGGAGGTGACCGACTGTAACAGTCGTTTGGATGAACCTCAATCGCCCGATTGGAGATGAACGATTGGGTAGATTGAACGACTGAGACTCAGTCGCCCGACTGACCAAGGCGACTAGGCTCAGTCGCCCGACTGGAATTTTCCCTAGTATAAATACAGGCCGAATCATCATCAGTCGCTCATTCACCCAAATCGCCCCCTCTATACGCCAGACCTAACGAACCGCTGCCAAAATTTCCATTGATTCATATTTACCTTCGTTTTGTGTATTCTAACTTTCATTAGTGCTTATACAGGTAATATTCGTGGTGTTTCATCTTTGAAACCGATCAATGACATCAAGAATCACTCGAATTCTGACCAAACAGTACCCGAGAACATAATGAACAAATAGGCTGTCCAAACTAACCTAAACGTTCAAACAAAAGTTAAAACATGCTTAATCGGTCATTTCTGAGTTTAATGAGCCAAAGTTCGACATTTAACATCAAGTATAACTCAAAACTCGAATTTGAATGGACAAACAGTCGAGTAGGCGACTGGACACGCTGATGAACTCCAATCGCCCGACTGAGAAGACGACTAGTCTCAGTCACCCGACTGAGATGGACGAATGATTCAATCGCCCGACTATGTCCATTCACTTGACTTAGTCGCCAGTATGAATAAATTTACTCATTTAAAGCTCAGTCGTTCTACTCAGTCGCACGGCTATGTTCATTCGGTTGCTCAGTCGCCCGACTAACCAAAGTGGGAAACTCATTGATTTTGTTTACTCTCTTCTGCGTGTACTAACTTATACTTACATTGTGTGATAGATGGCTAGTCTATGAGTTATGAGCACGAAGCATAACATTTGTGCTCATTTGGACTTGACCTCTAGGAATGCCGCTGACTTTTCTGGCATTATCACATTTCTGAGAAGATCGAGGATATACAGAGCAATCTCAGCACAGTGTACACCATACAGGTCGATACAGCAGTCGTTTTGGGAACACGCTGTGGTCGACAGATCCAGGGAGCCCTATACTATTAGGAGCACCATTCTTGGGCATGCTATAGAGATCACAGAAGAGGACCTAAGGACAGTCCTCGAGTTTGGAGATGATGGTGACTGTCCTACTCATTTACACCCAATGACTGTTAGAGGGTGTTTCCTACGGGCGAAGTACACTGGGGACATCAACTCAGGGATGCTCAACAAGAGCAATCTCAGCCCCCAGTTCAAGTATCTCGCCCACGTCATGCTCAGATGTATTGCCTCAAGGAAAGGAGGCTTCGATGAACTCTCTGAGCAGATGCAGAACGCCTATGTTGCGTTAGTGCTGAACCATCCGTTCAGCTTCTCCCGGATTATCTTCACTTACCTAGTGGAGAACATAGAGGTGAAGGGCAGAGAGGGATTCTGCATGTATCCTCGCTTCCTTCAAATGATCTTTGACCAGAAGCTTCCTATGTTACCGAAGGAGAAGGAGGATGCGGTTGTGCTCGAGGTGATGGATGATACCACCTTGGGCAGGATGAAGGTTTACAGGGGAAAACAGGTAAAACCCCCTGTCAGGCAGTTATTCGGGCATCTGGCCCAGGAGAATTATGTGGCGCCGGCAAGAAGGAGATGGCGCCACGAGGACAGTGACTCTGATGTAGAGCAGGTGGCTCTACCCTCCGATGATTCTGACGATGATGACCAAGGTACTGATCAGGGAGGAGATGGTCATGGAGGACCTGAGCCAGCTCCAATCCACCCTGACTTCATGCAGGATAAGGAGGATTCAGATGAGGCGCCTCTAACCCGGACTGTGGGCAGTCAGGTAGTGGCCACTGAGGAGGGATTACGGGCGGTTAGTGGACGCCCAGGGGAGTCTGGGAGCTCCGTAGCTGATCCATCATACACCCCAGCCTCTCCCAGCAGCCAAGGGGGAGCCTCCGCATCAAGGGGGACACGGAGGAAACATATGGCTCTTCCTCATGGGATGAAGCCCAAACGCAGGAGGATCACGCTTATCACTACCTCCTCTGCACCTACCACTTCCACCACCCCTACCCAAACTACCCAAACCACTCAAACCACCCAATCCACCATATCCCAAACACCCCAAACCACCACCACTACTATACCTCCACCTCATACTCACATATCTTCCACCACCACCACTGTACCCCCCACTACAGCCTTCCCATCCTCTACCATCTACACTATAGCCGCCACAACAACCACCACTCACCAAACCCAACCCTCATTTGCCTCCTCGAGCTCAGTTCTACCACCTGTCTCTGTGGTTGAGCAACTTGCTGCTCTGAACAGCATGGTGCTCCAGCTACTATCCTCTGATAAGGCTAAGACAGCTCAGATTCTCCAGCTACAAGAGCAAAGTTCTACACAAACAGCTGAGATTGAGAGACTGAGGGAGTTGACATCTTCACAAGCCCAGTTGATCACTGCACAGACTGATCAGATCACTGGCTTGCTTCAACACGAGGCTGAGACTGATGAGAAGATTGAGAAGCTGGAGGCTGCTCACAAGACTCTAGTGCTAAAGCTGAAAGGCACTCAGAGTGAGCCCCTCAAGAT
The DNA here is from genome assembly GCA_024085815.1 of Flaveria linearis. Taxonomy (NCBI): domain Eukaryota; kingdom Viridiplantae; phylum Streptophyta; class Magnoliopsida; order Asterales; family Asteraceae; genus Flaveria; species Flaveria linearis. The sequence continues at coordinate 55,522,026 of CM044006.1, forward strand.
CGGGGAAGGTGATGATGATGATGGTGAGGACGATGATGATGAGGATGACGACGATGATGATGAAGATAGTGGTGATGATCAAGCCAAGGAGGGGCAAGATGATGATGATGATGATTCTGCTCCAAATGATGCTGATTCTGGTCGGGAACAACGTACAAAAAGAAGACAAGACCAGGGAGAATCATCTGCTGCACCACCCACCTCCCCTTTTGCAGAAGATCCAGTGATGATTCAAGGCAAAATTCAGGATTAGATGTTTATTTATCATTAAACTTTTGTCATTGTAATCATTTGTTTAATATGAATTTAAAGTAAAGGAATGAAAAGTTAAATTAACATTGGTTATGTGCTTAATGTATACTAACCTGCACTGTTTTTTGATAAATTGTTATACAGGTTCATCCAAGCAGGCTGACGAGCACGATGTGATACCCCTTCGACAAATCGAGACTAAATTGACAATGATTCTCGATTTGTAAGGAATAGTACATCGCTCTGTTAGTTACACACCTGAAGAGGGTGAGATCATACATGATCTCACTGATGAGCAGATTGCCGAACTATTCAGTCTAAACCCTGATGAGCTGGTAAAGGATGCGCCCGAGGTCGACGTAGTCAGTGATGAAGAACTACAGGATGTCGATGAGGTGGAGATAGAAGATGTGACTGCTGATCATTATCCCCAGTACACTAACGCCGAAGGCGAAGTGCTACCAGATCTGGGAGATGCATTTGACAGCAGTACATTCGATAAGGTTGAGAAGATGACTGCTGCCAAAGCGTCTACAACAGAGGATCCTCAGGCAGATGATGCTAATCTTGCATCTAAAAAGGCTGAGTGGGCAGCCTGTCTGGAGGAAATGAAAAAACAAAGAGCGCCTACAAAGACAAACCCCAACACCAAGCTCTACAAGGTCAAGAAACATCAGAAGGTGTCAGGCAAGATCCTCAGTTGGGCATACTTTGAAGATCTCAAAGTATATGCCGTGAAGAGAGAGAAGGGTATAGAGTATTTCAGATTGCCATACGATCTGAAAACTCTCCCTGGTTTCGAGCTAAACCGTCTAGCTAACTTGAGCCTCCTATATGCTGTCCCCGGGAACATATCTGGATGGTTCGAGAAGGCTCTGAAGAAGGAGTACCTTACAAGGTGGGTCAATTTTAATCCTCAACAGCCCAAGAGGTTGATTCATAAGACCGAGGTTGACCCCACCTCTGGAAGGCCAAAGGTGATTTTGAGATGGCATCCTCCGCGCACAATGTCGCGTATTCCATTGAGGGAAATGCCACAGGATTTTGCACCCTATTTTAAATGGTGGTACTATGACTGGCGCACTGGTGAGGCCGTCATAGTTTTGGACAAAGAAGGAAAGGTCGAGACAGTTAGGGTGTTTGACCCTATGTGGCTAACAAACTTGTCTGCTTCAGATGTCTACATCTTGTACAAGTGGCCACTATTTTTGACACTCAGGATATCGTGCAAGCACTTTAGTTTCAACACGTCATACGTTTATGCTTCGCACTTGATATTCATGCTGGGGTTTCACGAGAAGAAAGAGTTAAGAGATTTGAAGAATTCAAGAAAGAAGTCAACATCTAGATAGAACTAGGTCGAAGGGGGAGTTTGTTGGTACACATGTCCCCAGTTCTAGTCTAGTGAGCTTAAATGTAATAGAACTTCTTCTTGTAACACATATGTAATGTTTAATCAAGCTAATGAGAATCTCTTCTATATATGGTTGTTGGTTATTTAATGTTACATCTACTTACATTATTAGTTGTTACACGCATAATATGACCATGTTATATAGGTTTACAGTTGTGAGACATAGTTCTGAATCATTAAAGGTTCAAGAATGTGTTTGACTAAGAATCTTATTCAGTCGCACGACTGGACCATGCGAATGGTCCAATCGCACGGCTGAACTAGGTGATTGAATCAATCGCACGGTTGAGTCATAAGACTGACTCTAGCGTACGAATGAACCAATCGTATTATTCAATCGCACGACTGAGCCAGTCGCAAGGCTCAGTCGCACAAATGAGATCTGTAACCTATAAATACCACTTAATTCGTGGAAAAAACAAGACACTTCGAATACTTGAAACCCTAGTCGACCCAGAACGTCCAGTTCGTCCATTCCAAGTTCATAGAACGTTTCATATCATTCCTAGTCCATTCTTAACGTTTTCTAATCGTTAGGATTGATCTTGATTACGTTCTCCCTGATTGGATCGCCAATCAAATAGGATTCCGCACTATTTGATCCGGTATAACGAATAATCAGTTAGTACTCCGTACGTACACGGTCCTAACAACCTTTCCTCTTTGCATCAACACACAGCCTAACCCGCAGTAAGAAGCATCGGAGTATACCGTTAGGTCTTCATCTCCCTCCGGTAGGGTTAGCACAGGAGCTTTGGTCAGTCTATCCTACAATTCCAGAAACGCATCTTCCTGTTTTTTCCCCCAGTCGAAAACCACGTTCTTCCTCGTTAACCTTGTTAATGGGGAAGCTATCTTTGAGAAATCCTTGATGAACCTCCTATAGTAGCCAGCCAATCCCAAGAAACTATGGATTTCGGATGGCGTCTTTGGGGAATTCCATTGCGTAACTGCCTCAACCTTTGCTGGATCAACCATGACTCCTTCGAAATTTATAATGTGCCTTAAAAACTGCACCTCCCGTAGCCAGAAGGCACATTTAGAGAACTTCGCATACAGTTTCTCCTTTCGTAAAGTCTCTAACACCTCCTTAATATGACAAGCGTGGTCTCCTTCGTTCTTTGAGTATATCAAAATATCATCAATGAAGACTATCACTGATCGGTCCAACATCGGGGGACACACGCGATTCATTAAGTCCATGAATGCCGCAGGAGCATTGGTTAGCCCGAAAGACATAACCAGGAACTCATAGTGGCCATAGCGCGTTCGGAAGGCCGTCTTTGGGATATCTTGCTCCCTTACCTTCAGTTGATGATATCCGGATCGGAGATCTATTTGGGAGAACCAGCTTGCCCCTTGCAATTGATCAAACAGATCATCTATCCGGGGTAGAGGGTATCGATTCTTCACGGTCAGCTTATTCAACTCCCTGTAATCTATACACATCCTCATGCTGCCATCATTCTTCTTCACAAACAGCACGGGAGCGCCCCATGGAGAAATGTTGGGCCTAATGAATCCTTTGTCAAGGAGTTCCTGCAGTTGTGACATGAGCTCTTTCATCTCGGACGGAGCTAGGCAGTAGGGTGCTTTTGCAATGGGTTGGGGCCCTGACAGTAAGTCAATCTGGAACTCTATCTCTCTATCTGGTGGTACTCCGGGCAGATCCTCCGGGAATACGTCAGGAAAGTCCCGCACCACTGGTACATCGGACAACTCTTTCGCTTTATCTTTAACATCCTTGACATACGCTAGATAAGCTCCACACCCTCGCCTCATACATTTCTCCGCCTTGATCATGGAAATGATCCTTGGAACCTTACAATCGTTATCACCGTAGATCGTAACCGAACTACCATCTGGAGCCGTTAATCGGATCATGTTCTGTTGGCATACTATGTTAGCATCGTGGGCCGCTAGCCAATCCATCCCTAGTACAACATCGAAACCTCCTAAGGGCATAGCAAACAATCGTGCGGGAAAGTAATGGCCTCCTAGTTTAATGTGGCAATCCTCTATCATCCTGACTATTCTAATGGACTTACCATCGGCTGTTTCTACTTCGAATGCATCATCTATTTCCTTAGTTTGGACATCTAGTGTAGCACAGAAGGATACAGATATGAAACTCTTACTGGCACCACTATCAAATAATATGGAGGCGCAAACATCATTGACAAGGAACGTACCTGACACTACGTCCGGGTCCTTCCTTGCTTCCTTCTTGTTCATGGTGAAAGCCCTTGCATTGACCTTGGGCTTTCCATCGTCCCCCTTGTCATCACCCCTGCTCGTGCCCGAGCTTCCCGGCTTGGCTTTCTTGCAATGCTGTAGTGCCCCGACTCATGGCAGTTAAAGCACTCGTTTACTTCCGGGCACTCCCTAGCCATGTGACCCGTTTTCCCACACCGGTAGCACCCATGGCTACCCAATCGGCACTCTCCGGGATGCCTCCTCCCACACTTCCCACAGTTCTTAACTTCCTCGACCCCCTTCACAACCATCTGTTTTGCATCCACCCTTGCTTTCTTGTTCCCCGGTTGGTGGCCACCACTTCCATATCTCTTCCCATTGTTATTCCAAGCCTTCTTCGTCTCACCCACTATCACCGGCCTGCGATGATCGTACAACCTTCCACTAAGGTCCACTGTTGATCTAAAAGTACCAGGTCGGGCCGTGACCATGTCCCTACGAATGTCCAGAGGCAACCCTTGTATGTACCTCTTGATTCTCTTAGATTCGGGAGTCACCAAGTCAGGCACCAGATGTGCCATTTCATTGAATTTTGTAGTGTACTCCTGATGAGTCATATTTCCAGCCTCCAAACTCACGAACTCTTGCTCAATCTTGTCAAGCTCTCTTTCCGGGCAGTACTCCTCTATCACCAACCTCTTCATCTCCGGCCACTTCAACCTCTCAATGGCCTCCTCTCCGTAAGACTCAACAATGTTATCCCACCAACACAATGCTGGATCCAAAAGGGAATGGGAAGCAAACTTCACCTTTTGGTTTTCACGGCACTCACTGATCTTTAGTACGGCCTCCATTTCCTTGATCCAACGCTGGGCAGTGGCAGCGTTACCTGTACCATCAAATGTTGGGGGCCTACACCTCTGAAAATCCCCGTAGCTGCACCCCTTCGCCCTCTCTTCCACCTCGGGACCGTCATGGTTACATAGACGATCTTCCTCGTCGCTCATCTCCTCAGTCTTGACCGCTCCCTTCTTATCAACCTTCTCTGAAGCCGTACTCTTTTTACTGTCGCCCTTAACCTGCTCCACAAATTCCGCGAGCAGAGCGGGCATCACTCCAGAGAGGACTTGATGCACCTCTTGGGCAATAGCTTCCTTCACTGTCTCCTTTAGTTTTGCCTGGTCAATAGTGAGCCCCTCGACTCCCATTTCTAACTAAACCTCCTCCTCCTTAACCGGCTTCTCGACCGGCTTTCTGGTTGACCTTTTCGTTGGCTTCACAGTTGCACTTGCAGTTTCCTTTGCCTTAGTCGGGGGCCTTCCCCTAGTGCTTCTCCGTGTGACCATGGTTGGAACTTCTTTCTTTGTTGCCATTCTTCCTACTTCCTATAAGATTCAGAATGTTAATATGGTCTTTCAAGGCAAGTTCAGTTCACGACAAGTTTTGTAAATTTTTAATAACAGTGGCCAGTTGTGATTAACTACTTACAGAACTTCTCGTGCCATAAACCTTCCTATCCTGAACCATACCAACACTAGAACCTACTATACCTATTCTATGCACGTATAAGTCACATAAATTCGGATAGGTGTCACAGATAACTTTATCATACTCTACCTCGGCTCTTACTTAAATAAGAAGGCACTATCCCTCGGAATAATACCTACAACATACTTTGTTACCTCTTGGCATGGAGCTTCTTGGACTGGCATCCTTGACACTTGGACCCATTATCTGTTTAAGTTTAGGTTTACAAAAACAGTTTTCCTAAATCTCTTAAATATTGGCTCTGATACCAACTTGTAAGGCCCACCTTTCTCAGGGGGGATCTCACAGTTGGTCATTCACAGCAAAACATAAAATTTCAGACAATCCTTTACTCATATACGTATAAAATATATATTGCAGCGGAAAGTTACTGTCATTTCAATTCATTACAAGTAAAATATAAACATTGTCTTTAGTCCACAAAACTATTTAGGGGTTCTTGTTTAGCTTTTCTTCATTCGGGATGCCAGTCTTCTAGTGCCAAGAAGCTTCAGTCCCATGTCTCTATTCCATCGCTTTAACTCTTACCTGTCAACTGATATGCATACAAAGTCAGCTTCGCTGAGTGAATTCTAGGTTTTTTTGTAAATAACTTTTGGAAGGGTATTAGCTTTAGCAGTTGAAAATAGTTCTCGTCTATCACGCATCAATACATACAGGCTATCACTTTATCGATACTTTACCATTACTTTTCATTTCTCGTTATTTATTTCTCTTCTATATCCGTCAATTCTCTGTCACAATCGGTACCTAGGCTCGCCTAGGACTTTACCGACATGCCAATTAAGGGGCTTACAGTCGTACTCGATCGGGCCATTATTGTCATGCCAATTCAGGGCTTACAGACCTGCCTGTTCGAGCATTACTTTATCCGGGTGAGGGCACAACAAATGCAACCCTCCTTTAGCCATTGCTTGCAAGTCTTTACTTTATCCCTTGCCTGCAGGACTTTACTTGCAAGACTTTACTTTATCCAGGTACACGTTATGGGCCACATAACCTTTCTTTACGTTTCACTTTCTTATTTAAATTATATATATATAATATAACACAACACATCTCGAAGGCAATCCATCACTACAAGGTTATATCTCAATAAGGAAAAACACGTTATCAATTCGTTAGAAAATCTCGTTTCCCATATAAGATAGTAAGTAAAACTTTACTCTAAAAGAACTTGTCATAAAAAGTATATATATTAGTATGCATACCGCCCCAAAACATTTAAAGCATGTATAAAATAGGGGATCTAGAACTCACCTGAACTCGTCCAAGTAGCTTAAATTCTAAGTCACTTAGGCTATAGCCTGAATACTCTAGCTGCACGAAAGTTAACATGCAAAAATGTCATTTTCTTCATAGTTTCGCCCATAGTTTCGCTACAGCGAAACTGCAGTTTCGCTGCCAGTTTCACTGGGCAGCACTTCTGCTAGTTTCGCTAGGCAGATTCGCTGCCTTGAGCGCCCCAACTTTCATTGGAATTCCCTAGTCTCGCAGAGTCTATAAGTCAGTCAGGGTCTTAGCGAGATTACCGGCGAAACTGTAGTTTCGCCTGAGCGAAACTGTAGTTTCGCTGGAATTTCTCCTAGTCTCGCTGAATGAGTTCACAGTTTCGCTGGTTGAATGCTTAAATTCGCTGGATCGGGGCCCAGTTTCGCTGGATGAACAGAAACTCAGATCCAGCCCATTTTTAACCCAAAATCTTAACTTTTTACGTCCAAATCCTTGGTTTACCTTCCATGAAACCAAATCTAAGCTTTTTACACGTTTTCATACGTAAAAATTCAACCTTTATGTGTTTCTTTAAACTTTTCAAAACCCCAAAACCCTAGAATCCGGGTTTGATCTATAGAAGGCCTTAAGGGCTGATTCTTACCTCGTTTTGTTGCTCTTTCCTTGTGTTTTGATGCTCTAATCGACCAGAACTTCAATCCTTCCAACCTTCAAGCTCCAAATCTTGAATTTCTTCACTTTCTCTCTCTACTTTCTCTCTCTACGAATTTGGTGGCTAGGGTTGTAATGTGATGGAATGGGACTGATTATGCATGTTTAAGGGCTGATTAGGGCCTTTAAACCTACCAAGTCTAGCCCATTAAGGCTAATTTGATCCATAGCCCACTAATTTACCTCTTTATTTCTTAAATTAACCCTTAAAAGCCCATTATTATTAAATGGCTCGTTTCGGGAAATTTCGGGGCGTTACACATAACCCGGTCACCCACCTGGAACTGAATCGGTTTGCGTCGTTTATCGGCATACGACTTTTGCCAATCATTGGCTACCTCCATGAAGGCCTTGATTCTTTCAAGCTTTTCAGTCGTAGCCTCGATCACCTCGACGCTCTCTAACTCTTTATGACCAAATGCACCCCAACAAACGGGTGTCCTGCATCTCCAACGTATAGCATCTCATAAGGTGGCATACCAATGCTGGCATGATAGATGTTGTTGTATGAGAATTCGGCTAACGGTAAGTGGTCGTCCCAACTTCCCCCAAAATCAATCAGACATGCCCGAAGCATGTCCTCCAATGTCTGGATGGTCCTTTCCGACTGACCATCAGTTTGGGGATGATAAGCCGTACTAATATGTAACCTCGTCCCCATGGCATCGTGGAATTTCTTCCAGAATTTAGATGTAAACCGGGTGTCACGATCGGACACAATAGCACCAGCACACCATGACAAGTTACAATTTCCTTGATGAACAGATCAGCCAACCTCTCAGATGAGTATATCTCGCGGATCGGTAGGAAGTGAGCACTCTTCGTCAAGCGGTCAACAATCACCCATATAGCATCACACCCTTTTTGGGTACGCGGTACCTTCGTAATGAAATCCATGGTGATGTGCTCCCACTTCCACTCCGGTATATCCAAAGGTTGGATCTTCCCATACGGCTCTTGATGCTCGGCCTTCACTTTCAGACAAGTAAGGCACTTACTCACATACTCCACTACATCACGCTTCATACCCGGCCACCAATAATCTTTCTTCATGTCTTGGTACATCTTTGTAGCACCGGGATGAATAGAGTATCAAGTCTTATGAGCTTCATCCATAATCTTCACGCGTAGATCCTCAAGACGAGGAATCCACATCCACCCGAATCGGGTTTTAACACCAAGTGTGTTTTCACCTAACTCCACGATCAGACCTCTCATTCTTTCAGAGTTAAATGATCTTATTTCAAAGCTTCATCTTGAAACTCTTTGACTTGCCTCATCACATCAGAGGTCATAATCTGCTGGTACGCCTTCACCCGAATCGGCTCGGGTCATTCCTTTCGGCTAAGGGCATCCGCCACCACATTGGCTTTGCCCGGATGATAATGGATCTCACAATCGTAATCCTTTATGAGCTCTAACCATCTCCTCTGCCTCATGCTCAAGTCTTTTTGCTTGAAGAAATACTTCAGACTCTTGTGGTCGGTAAAGATGGTGCACTTAGTCCCGTATAGATAGTGCCTCCAAATCTTTAATGCAAAGACCACAGCTGGTAGCTCCAAGTCATGAGTAGGATAGTTAACCTCGTGAACCTTCAACTGTCGGGATGCATAAGCTATAACTTTTCCTCTCTGCATTAACACACACCCCAACCCCAAATAGGAAGCATCAAAATAAACCACTAGATCTTCGCTTCCATCGGGTAATGACAGAACAGGAGCTTGAGTCAATCTCTCTTCAATTCTTTGAATGCCTTCTCTTGAGCTTGACCCCATACAAACTTTACATCCTTACGGGTCAACTTGGTTAGTGGAGAAGCGATCTTTGAGAAGTCTTAAATAAATCTTCTGTAGTAGCCCGCCAAACTCAAGAAACTACGGATCTCGGATGGCGTCTTTGGTGACTTCCATTGCATCACCGCTTCCACCTTTGCCGGATCCACCATAATCCCCTCCGGATTCACCACGTGACCCAAGAACTGAACTTCGCACAACCAAAACGCGCACTTGGAGAACTTGGCATACAACCTCTCGAATGTGACCGGCATGCTCTATCTCGCTTTTCGAATAAATCAGGATATCATCAATAAACACAATCACTGATTTATCCAACATCGGCCGACACACTCGATTCATCAGATCCATAAAAGCAGCTGGCGCATTGGTCAAACCAAAAGACATAACAAGGAACTCGTAGTGACCATAGCGTGTGCGGAAAGCTGTTTTAGGAATATCCTGCTCTTTCACCTTTAGCTGATGGTAGCCAGATCGAAGGTCGATCCTTAAAATCCAGCTAGCACCTTGAAGCTGATCGAATAAATCATCAATCCTCGATAACGGATACCGATTCTTCACTGTCAGCTTGTTCAGCTCACGGTAGTCTATACACATCCTCATACTACCATCTTTCTTCTTCACAAATAAGACCGGAGCACCCTAAGGAGAGATGCTCGGTCTAATGAACCCCTTATCAAGCAGCTCTTGCAACTGCTTCATCAACTCTTTCATCTCCATCGGAGCCAACCGATACGGTGCCTTGGCAACTGGTTGGGCACCTTGTATCAAGTCAATCTGAAACTCTATCTCTCGGTCATGTGGCACTCCTGATAAGTCTTCTGGAAACACGTCTGGAAAGTCACACACAACCAGAACATTGGATAGTTGTGGTGTTGGCGTATCCACATCCTTCACGTAAGCCAAATAGGCGCAACATCCACGCCTCATATACTTTCCCACCACCGCCATTGAGATTACTTTCGGGATCGTCATGACCCGATCCCCATAAACAGTTATTGATTTCCCGTCAGGCGCTATCAAACGAATCATCTTCTTTCGACACACAATATTCGCCTTGAAGTCCGCCAACCAATCCATCCCAAGAACCAAATTAAAGCCACCTAGGATCATCATAAACGGTCTAACAGGAAACTTATGACCTTCTAATTCCATATCACAGTTCTCTATCATCTCAGAAATCCGGGTAGACTTACCTATAGCAGTTTCTACATCAAAAGGCGTGTCTACACGTCTACTATTAACAGGCAGTTTAGCACAGAAAGCAGCCGAAATAAAACTTCTACTGGCACCAGAATCAAGTAACACAGAAGCTAAAGTTTGGTTCACCAGAAACGTACCGGACTCAACGTCAGGGTCCGTCCTAGCCTCCTCTTGTGTCATAGTGAATGCCCTGGCGCTCGCCCTCGGTCCTTCACTCCCCGTCTTCTTCACCCAGGAACCCTCAGCCCTTGGCTTCTTGCAGTCTCTACTCATGTGGCCCTCCCCACCACAGTTAAACATTTCCCCGCCTTGCACTCCCGTGCCATATGACCTGGCTTCCCACATTTGAAGCACACATTCAACCCCCACCTACATTCGCCAATGTGCTCCTTCCTACATTTGCCACACTTTTTCGGTCCAGTACCCGATATCGCTACATGGAGGTCATCCACCCGTGCCTTCTTGTAACCCGTCGAGGCATCGCCCCGACCAAACCTCTTTTCGCCCCAGTTTCGATCACCACCACCCTTCTTACTGCCTTCCGCCATCACCACTACAGCTCGCTCATCGTACAGTCTCCCCGCCAAATCCACTGCCGACCTAAACGTGCTTGGTCAGGCAGCGATCATGTGCCTGCGAATATCCACGGGCAAACCATGAATGTACCTCTTAATCTTCCGTGACAAAGGCGTCACCTGATCCGGCACCAGACATGCCATCTCGTTGAACTTTGTAATGTACTGCTGATGTGTCATGGTTCCCGCCTCCAGCTGTAGGAACTCCCTCTCAACCTTATCCATTTCCCGTTGAGGACAAAACTCCTCAATAACCAACTTCTTCAACTCCGACCATCTCATCCTCCCAATAGCCCTGCTACCTTCGGCTTGGACTATATTGTCCCACCAGCAGAGAGCCGAGTTCACAAAAGAATGGGCAGCAAACTTCACTTTCTGATCCTCCCGGCACTCGCTGATATTCAGAATGGCTTCCATTTCCCTCACCCACCGGTGAGCAGCAGCAGCAGTGCCATTACCATCAAAAGTTGGGGGCTTGCATCGTTGAAAAGCCCCGTAGTTACAGCCTTGTGCCGCCCCCGGCGCAGGCTCTTCTTCCTCCTCCTCCTCATCGGAGGGAATCATCTCAGTCTCCGATTGCTCCCGACCTCCCGAGGACCGGTTCCTCTTTTGCCTTTCCCCTTCCCGTACTTCCTTAATCACTTCGGTCATCACAGACGGCAAAATTTTTTGCATGACACTTCACCACCGCCTCTTTCACCGAGGCTCTGAAATTTACACTCTCATCACCACCCTTCGGATGAGGGGTCCCGGGTCCCTCAGGAACCACCTTCTCAACTGTAGGTCTGCCTATTTGGGTCGCGACGCAGTACCAAGTCCACCACGTGAGGCTTTGGATGATCTACCACCGGCCATCCTCTATCACACACTGAAAGATTCAAACACCAACACGGTCATTCAAGGGAATAGCTCAGTTTATGTCAAGTATAGTAAGTCCCTAATTATAGTGGCCAGTTGTGATTAGCCACTTACTTTACTCTTCGTACCCCGAGCATTACCTGTCCTGACTACATCAGTATCTAAATCTACCAGCAACACATAAACCACATAACATGCGCACATAATACCGGTTAACATTAAAGAAAATACCTGACGGCACGCAGCTACTCAGATTGGCATCCCTTCCCTTTCCGTCCCATTCTCAGTTTAAGTTAAGGTTTATTTTGAAAATTTACCCATTTCACTTAAACTTTTGCTCTTATACCAACTTGTAAGGCCCCATTCCCGGGCACCTCACAGCTGCCCATCATCGCACTTAAAACACGTTTTTATATAATCATTATAAAAATCATGCATCGGAAACTTTGAAATAACTTTTCAATTTACTATAAATGCTTTTGCCAGTTCATACAACGTTCATCAATTACAAAATATATATTGTTGCATTACATCACAAAAGCATTATACAAAAGAATGCCATCCCAAAAGAGCTGAGTAGCCGCCTCGTGCCATCCTCAGCAACACTACCTGCCAACTGGAAACACATAAAAAGTCAGCGTTGCTGAGTGAGTTCTAGTTTTATAATAAAACATACTTTTCTTTCGTTAAACCGTTCTTTACATACATGCGGTCACACAACATACGTACACATTGATAATCTCATTATTATCTTTGTTTACATTCGTTATCTTTCATTCATTCCATGTTCGTCAATATCATTCATTTCTCATCTAGATCCTGTCAGGCTTTACCCTCCTCATGGCACACAGCCACGATTACTGAGGTCGAATGAAAAGGATCTCGTTCGTTCTTTATTATGATATTTCGTTACGTTCATTTCATACATTCTTTCATTCATACGTTCATTACTTTCAATGGCATGTATAATACCCCGAACGTTGTGCACGAAGCAGGTTACTGGGCCTGAGGTCTTTCATAGACCTCGAACATTATGCGCGAAGCTAACTCCAGTACCTAGGGCAAGTACATTCACCACTTATCTTTTCTCTTTCATTATGGATCAATGCCATGTGCTATACCCCGAACATTGTGCACAAAGCTGGTTACTGGGCCTGAGGTATTTCATAGACCTCGAACATTGTGCACGAAGCTGACTCCAGTACCTAGGTCAAGCGGCAAGGATCCCATACATATGGTCAATCACAAGGATTGGACCCCGAGTGTGCATCCTTCTGAGGTAGCTAACCCGCACACGGTTGAGCTAACACCCTTCATTGGGTGCGAACCTCCGTACATTTTCTTTCAATCCTTTCTTACTTTCATTCATTCATTCGTTAATGCATGCATTCTTTCATTTCGTTCCTCTTTTCATTATCTTCCACTTTACGTTACATAATACTTTTCATTCATTCATAATCATAACACGTAAAGCCACGGGAAAGATAAACATACATCATAACAAGGAACATCATCATACACAAATAGCATCATCATGCAGGGCAACATCACACATACATAACATTCATCATGCATAATCATGCATCATCATTATTGTCATGCCCTACATAACTTCTAAGATCCCAACGGTCATCTTACGTGTACCTACGGGAACTTCCACATCAAAACTTACATCTACACTTCCCCCCGAAAGTCAGTACTCTAACTATGTTCATCCTCGGGTATAACAGCCGTATTTGGGCGAATGGGCACCTTTCAGTCGCATAGCCTTCATGCGACTGAACATCATACGAATGGACCAATCGTGCGAATGAACACTATGCGAATGGACCTCATGCAAATGGACTTAATGCGGATGAGTACCTATGCGACTGGGCTCTCAGTCGCATGACTCCCCATGCGACTGGACTCCCAGTCGTGCGACTGAACCTCAATCGTGCGACTGAACCCCAATCGCCCCCAAGTTGGTCGTATGGCCTCCAGTCGGTCGCCCAGCCCTAACTGGTGCAGAATGCAGTCCTCCCGAACCCAATCTGCCATTTTCGACCTCCAAGCTCATCCAAACCCATTCTAAGCCCAAATCAACCATCCTAAACCTTATGAATGCATACTATAACACCATTCAAGCACATACAAGCCTAAAAACACACTTCAAACGCATCAAACACAATCACACCCAAATGGGTCAAACACACACACATTCAAAACGGGTTTACTATGTGTTCCAGCCCTAAATCAGTTGAAAACGAGTAAAATAGGGGTCCTAGAACTCACACAAACAAGAAGAAGAAGAAGAGCTTCGTTTTGACTCGCTACACGATGATTTCCAATCCCGAATCAACCCCTTTTTCTCTTTTTCTCTCTTTCTCTCTTCTTTCTTCTTTTGGCTGATTTCTCACAAGAGTGGGGAGGATATGGCTGCCCTCCCCTTCTTAATCTCCCATATTTACAACTTCTCCCCATTTTGACAAGTTTGGTCCCCCGATTTTAGACTTTATTTCTTTTTTCTTCTTTCGTCGGCTACAAGGAAAATATCCGGGTGTTACAATTTGGGCTTAGAATGGGTTGGGATGAGCTTGGAGGTTGAAAATGGCAGATTGGGTTCGGGATGAACTGCATTCTGCATCAGCTAGGGCTAGGCGACCGAATGGAGGCCATACGGCCGAATGGGTTGTGATTGAGGTTCATTCTCACGATTGAGGTTCATTCGTACGATTGGGGGGCTAGTCGCATGGGGAGTCATGCGCCTGAGGGCCCATTCGCATAAGTGCTTATCCGCATTGGTATTCATCCGCATGAGGTCCATTCGCACGATTGGGGTGTTCATCCACATTGGTGTTCATCCACATGAGGTCCATTCACATTATGTTCAGTCGCCTGGAGGCCATACGACTAAAGGGTGCCCATTCGCCCAAATAGGGCCGGTGTACCCGAGGAAAAGCGTAGTTTAATTTTTGACTTTTGGGGGAAAGTGCAGATTTAAGTTTTGACGTGAAAGTTCCCGTAAGTTCAAGTAAGATGATTGTTGGGGTCTTAGAGGGTATGTTGGGCATGATGACGTTGCATGTTTATGCATGATGTATGTTATGTATGTAAGATGATGCCCTGTATGATGATGCTACGGTGTATGTTGATGTTCCTTATTATGACGTATGTTTATCTTTCCCATGGCTTTACGTGTTATGATTAATGAATGAAACGAAAGTATTATATAACGTAAAGTGGCAGATAATAAAAGAGGAACATGATGAATGAATCCATGCATTAATGAATGAATGAATGTAAGAAAGGCTTGCAAGCAAATGTATGGAGGTGCACACCCAATGAAGGTATTAGCTCAACGATGTGCAGGTTTGCTACCCCAAAGGATGCACACTGGGGTCCAATCTTTGTGATTGACCATATGTATGGGATCATTGCCGCTTGCCCTAGGTGACTGGATTAGCTTCGTGCACAATGTTCGTGGTTTAATTACCATAGGTCCAACATCAGCTTTGTGCACAATGTTCGGCGTACAGCATATGGCATTGATCCAAAATGAAAGAGAAAATATAAGTGGTGGATGTACTTACCCTAGCTACTGGAGCCAGCTCCGTGCCCAATGTTCAAGGTCTATGAAAGACCTCAGGCTCAGTTACCCGCTTCGTGCATAATATTCGGGGTAATGTACATGTAATCAAACGAAATGAACGTACGAATGAAAGTATGGAGTATGAATGAATATGAATGAAAGTAATGAATGATGAAGATAATAATGATATTATCTATGTGTACGTATGATGTATGATCGCATGAAAGTAAAGAACGGTTTTTACGAAAGAATAGTATGTTTTATTATAAACTAGAACTCACTCAGCAACGCTGACTTTTATGTGTTTCCAGTTGGCAGGTAATGGTTGCTGAGGATGGCACGGGGCGGCTACTTAGCTCTTTTGGATGGCATCCATTCATATAATGCTTTTGTGATTTATTGCAATAATGTTGATTAACGATTTATTATTTTGCAAAAGCCTTTATAATGAAATGAAATGTCATTTTTGAGTGTTTCCGTTGTAATGTTTAATTAAGATAAATGTGAATGTATGTTTTATGTACGATGATCGACCAGCTGTAAGCGTTCCGGGAACGGGGCCTTACACCTCTTTTCTTACAATCACAAAACTTTTCTCAGTTTTCACAAGCACGACCATATCCCCAGTTTTAACAGAGACCTTCATTCCTGCAATTTGGACAATTTCCCGTCAAAAATGGAAAGGATGGATTGGAGTTAAAAAAGAGTAGATTTGTCTCAGTAAAAAACTTAATTTTAGGTTATGGTTTCATTAAGTTTTATTTTGATTTTTAATCTTATTTCTACTTTAATTTGAATATTTGTATTTTACTTTTTTTAGAAAAATGTATAATTTTTTTATATAATGCAAGTTTAATTTTTATTTAATTTTATCTATTTTATTGTTTATTATTTAAATATATTTTTACATTTATTTGTTAAATATTTTTTAATATTACAAATAAAAGTTTTTAAAGAAAAATTGAAAAAGAAATGATGATGTGAAAGAGAGAGAATGCGTGTGAAAAAAATGGGTTGAAGTTAAAAAGAGGAGAGAGAATGCATGTAGAAAGGATAAGTAAAAAGCTGATATGACAATAGTGAGTAAGATGCGTGTAGTAAATGCAGACTATTTCATTGCGGATAGTCTAAATATATTTACGTGCGTATCTGCATAAAAATCTCAACGAGTCGAATAATATGACAAGACAATAGGTGGTGTGGGCTATAGTCAACACACGAATTAAGACCCCAATTTCGTAAATTAAAGATTTTTCCCCAATCTTCAATTTTTTCTCTTTGAAGTTTAAAACGCATAAATCAGTGATTATTTAATTTACACATTTAATTTGCTATATAATTATAGTATTCATTTACCAGTTGATATGTGTCAAACTCTGAAAATTTCCTGTATAAAGAGGCTTAATGTAATGTTTCAAGCATTTAATGATATGTCAACCTTTTTGGTAAAATACACTGTTTATTTCTCATGTTTCATGCTACATCACCTAAAAGTAGTTTGTAAAATTTAAGAACTTAAAGTTCTTGATCTTTGCTTAAATGTGATAGTTAGTACAACAACTTCTTTGTTAAGAGTAGTCTTATATGTAGTACTAATTTTAATAAATTCGTGTATTAAATAGGCTGAATAAATAAAACATTAAATATTTGATAATATGATTGAACCTACGTATAAATAAAGATTATAAGTTATAAAATAATGTATTAACTTTTTAAAAACTTTTTTGTTTAAAAAAATATAAATATTTTAATTATTTTAAAACAAACCGTTATAAAAAATACATCATTTTTATAAATTCATTACTATAACTCTTAGTTATAAATATTTTTGTTTATAAAAAAAATAACTTTTAAAGACGCTAATTTTTAAATTTTTTTCTAAAAAGTTTAATATTTTAGAAAAAAATCTTATTTTACAAAATATTATTTATTGAGAAATAACATTAAAAAATATATTTTTATTAATTTATTAAAAAATATTCTAACTGAATACAAATTTGGAAATTTAACTAGAATTTAGAATTAGGTGCTGTTTGTTTCTGAAGAGGTAAAACGTCTGCAGTCTGCAGACCACATCTGCAGACATCTGTAGGAGAAGAGGTGGACCAAACCTCTGCAGTCTGTATTAAGAAGACTGTTTGTTTTGTAACGTCTGCAGACTGCTGAAATAAACTGAATAACAACATCATCAAAATAACAACATCAGCAGCAACATCAAAGAAATAACAACATCAGCAGCAACCATTTCTATTAATCAATTCAACCAACCATTTCTATTATCCTTATTCAAACAAGCAAATGACAACAAAATAACAACATCAGCAGCAAAATAACAAGATTCAACTATTTCTATTATCCCATTTATATTATCCCTATTCTAACATTCAACCTTCAAAATAACAATATCATCAAAATAACAACATCAGCAGCAACATCAAAGAAATTAATAACAAAATTCAACAACAACATTCAAAATAACAACTAGGGCAAAATCTACTCCATTCAACATCAACTCCAATTCTAGGGCAAAATCAACTCCTTACAGGTTAGAAGCGGGCAAAATCAACAATTTAGCATAAACAATTTAACATAAACCAAATTCTAGGGCAAAATCAACTCCATTCAACATATAGATTACTCATCATGCAGCTGTAAATCAAGATTCAAAATCAACAATATACCTCAAGATTTGAGCGACAGTGCCGGGCCGAAGGAAGAACTCGAGCAGAAGCGGGAACTCGGGCAGAAGGTCCCGACGGTGGCGGCCGAAGGATGAACTCGAGCAGAAGCGGGAACTCGGGCAGAAGGTCCCGACGGTGGCGGGCCGAAGGATGAACTCGAGCAGAAGCGGGAACTCGAGCAGAAGCGGGAACTCAAGCAAAAGCGGGAACTCGGTTTAGAAGGTCGCGAAAGGGGGAGTGGCGACGGTGGCGAGGTCGCGAAAGGAGGGGTTGGCGACAGTGGCGAGGTCGCGAAAGGGGCAGGTGGAATGTGGCGACGGGAATGGAGCAGAGGTTGTTGTAGGGAGAAGTGGGGTGTGGGTATTTGGGGAAGAGGGGTATTAGGGTTGAAATGAACTGTGAAGAGGTTAGAAGAGGTGTGAAGACATTGTTCCACCTCTTCTCCAAAAAGATGTTACGCAGACGTTTTTTAATGAAACCTTTCAAAAAAACAAACACTCTGCAGACCTCAAACATCTGCTCGCCTCTTTTAGCGCAGACAAAAAAGCTTTAAAAGCTATTTTTCTAAAAAACAAACACCACCTTAGTGAATCCTGAACAAAATTCTAGTTTTTCGAACCCTTTTTGAGAATACTGAGCGCCGTTACTCATGGTATCTTGATCTTAGCTATTTGATCTTTATCTATTTCTTAACAACAATTCCTATATTTTTAGAATAAATCCATCATAACTTATATCATGTAGAATTCAAATATTCAAATGAACTGAAGTTGATAAAATAAATAATAAACTTATGGACCAGACCAATTAAGTGACCAGCCCAGTAAAGCATATCGTACAAATATATATTGTTATTTATTTGACTTTAATATCAAAATGCTTTAATTTACGGGAATTCTACGCATACCGCTGACTTTTTTAGGGTTACCAATTCAAACGGTCATGGTTAGGCCTAACCGTGACCGTTCAGTCTGGCGTAAGACCTAACTGTCACGGTGAGGCCTAACCGTGACCATTTTACACCCCTCGGGATTAGTTGCAATTATTGGGTGTGTAATTAATGTGAGAATTGATTGTGCG
>CM044006.1:55546140-55591140 GCA_024085815.1 Flaveria linearis
CTAGACTTTGACTTCTTTCTTGAACTCTTCAAATCTCTTTATTCTCTCCTCTTTAGAAACCCCGACATTGATATTCAGTGCGAAGCATAGACGTATGATATGCTGAAACTGTAGTGCTTGCACTATATCCTGTGTGTCAAAAAACAGTGGCCACTTGTATAGCGTATACACATCGGACGCTGACAAGTTTATTAGCCACATAGGGTCAAACACCCTTATTGTGTCCATCGATCCGTCCTTCTCCAAAACAATGACTGCCTCTCCTGAGCGCCAGTCATAGTACCACCACTTAAAGTGTGGGGTAAAGTCCTGTGGCATCTCCCTCAGTGAAATTCGGGACATTGTGCGTGGAGGTCGCCACTTCAGGACTATCTTCGGTTGACCAGTAATGGGACTCACTTCAGATCTTCTGATGTAACGTGTGGCCTGCTGTGGTCTGAAGTTGACCCATCTAGTCCTGTACTCCCTTTTCAGGGCAGCCTCAAACCAGCCTGACATTTTCTTCGGATCAGTATATAATAGCTTCAGGCGCGCCAGCTGGTTGAGCTCAAAACCAGGGAGAGTCTTCAGATCGTGAGGGAATCTGAAGTACTCTATTCCCCTCTCTCTCTCTTTACAGCATAAACCCCAAGATCCTCAAAGTGAGCCCATGCTATAATCTTCCCTGACACCTTCATGTTTTTCTTGACTTTGTAGAGTTTGGTGTAGGTATTCTGTGTCGCTGTAGCATGTTGGGCTCGGACCTCGGCGAAGCAAGCCGCCCATTCAGCCTTTCGAATAGCGACTTCGGCGTTCAAGGCTTGGGCTTGACTTGTTGAGGCTTCTGCTCCTTTCTCCTTATCGCTGAGTTTATCCAGAATGTCACTGTCAAGGTTGTTTACCAAATCTGGAAACACGTTTCCTTCTTGATCAGTGTATTCTGGATAGTGCTGATCTGTGATGTCTTCAATTTCGATTTCTTCAACATCCTTGAGCTCGTCATCATCAGCATCATCAAAAATTGGAGCATCCTTAACAATTTCGTCTGGATTCAGACGAAATATTTCAGCAAGCTGCTCATCAGTAAGGTCGTGAATAATTTCTCCTTCTTCAGGAGTATAACTCACTGACCTTCTGACGATCCCCTGCAGATCAAGAATCATTGTGAGTTGAGACTTGAACTGTTGGAGGGGAGCAACATCATGCTCATCTTGCTGAAATCCCTTTTCTGTTTAATATCAACATGTAGAGTAGCAGACATTAGTATAAACTCAAGTTAACTAAACATTAATCATTAAATATTTACAAGAGTTTCATATACGTCAAAAGATGAATCAAGTACAAAAGCTTTAGAAATAAGACATCTAATCAGTACTTTTGTCTTGGATCATTGCTGGATCTCTGGCAGAAGGGGAGGTAGGTGGGGCAGCAGTTGATGCTCCCCGGTCTTGTCTTTTCTTGGATCGTTGCTCATGACCAGAGGCAGAGGTAGATGCATCTTCGTCCCCTACATCATCATCATCTTTATCTTCATCATCACCTTCCTCGTCATCCTCATCACTATCATCATCCTCATCATTCTCCTCATCATCATCATCTTCACCTTCTCCTATCTTGAGAGGCTCACTCTGAGTTGCTTTCAGCTTTAGGAAGATGGACTTGTTTTCAGTCTGTAGCTTCTACAACTTCCTGTCAGTCTCAATCTCGTGCTCTAATAGACCAGTGATCTGATCAGTCTGTGAAGCGATCAGCTGAGCTTGAGATGAAGTCAACTCCCTTAACTGATGAATTTCAGCTGTCTGGGAGGAACACTGCTCTGTTAACTGCTGAATCTGAGCAGTCTTGGCCTTGTCAGAAGCTAGCAGCTGGAGCACCATGCTGTTCAGTGCTGCAAGCTGCTCTGTCACTAAGACAGGTGGAATGAATGAGCTAGAGGGTGCAGATGAGGGTTGGGTTTGGTGAGTGGTGGTTGTTGTGGTAGCTGTGGTGTAGATGGGAGGTGATGGAAATGAAGTAGTAGGGGGTACGGTGGTGGTGGTGGTGGCTGTGGGAGTGTGAGATGTAGGGATAGTGGTGGTGGTTTGAGGTGCTTGGGATGGAGTGGATGTGGTGGCTGTGTTAGTAGGTGGTGTATAGGTAGTGGCTGTGGTGGTGGTAGTGAGCAGGGTAAGCCTTCGGCGTTTGTGCCTCTTCCCTTAGGCCTGAGCCATTCTCTTTATCCTGGATCCCTTGGATCCTGAAGATCCCCCTTGGCTGATGGGATTGTCTGGGGTATAAGATGGATCTGCCATAGAGCTCCCCGACTGTCCTGGGTGTCCACCAACAGCCCGTAATCCCTCCTCAGTGGCCACTACCCGACTGCCCACAGTCCGGGTTAGTGGCACCTCATCAGAATCCTCCTCCTCCTGCATGTGGAAGTCAGGGTGGATTGGAGCTGGTTCAGGTCCTCCTTGACCATCTCCACCCTGATCAGTACCGTGGTCGTCATCGTCGGAATCATCGGAGGGCAGAGCCACCTGCTCTACATCAGAATCACTGTCCTCGTGGCGCCATCTCCTTCTTGCTGGCGCCACATAATTTTCCTGGGCCAGATGCCCAAATAACCGCCCGACAGGGGGTTTTACCTGCTTCCCCCTGTAAACCTTCATCCTGCCCAAGGTGGTATCATCCATCACCTCAAGCACAACTGCATCCTCCTTCTCCTTCGGTAACATAGGAAGCTTCTGGTCAAAGATCATTTGCAGGAAGCGAGGATACATGCAGAACCCCTCTCTGCCCTTCACCTCTATGTTCTCCACTAGGTAAGTGAAGATCATCCGGGAGAAGCTGAACGGATGGTTCAGCACTAACGCAACATAGGCGTTCTGCATCTGCTCAGAGAGTTCATCGAATCCTCCTTTCCTTGAGGAAATACATCTGAGCATGACGTGGGCAAGATACTTGAACTGGGGGCAGAGATTGCTCTTATTGAGCATCCCTGAGTTGATGTCCCCAGTGTACTTTGCTCGTAGGAAACACCCTCTAACAGTCATTGGGTGCAAACGAGTAGGACAGTCGCCATCATCTCCCAACTCGAGGACTGTCCTTAAGTCCTCCTCGGTGATCTCTATAGCATGACCAAGGATGGAGCTCCTTATCCGATAGGGCTCAACTGATCTATCTACAACAGCATTCTCCCAGAATGCCTGCTGTAATGAGCGGTATGGAGTGCAGGGTGTAGATATCGCCCTGAAGATCCTCGATCTCCGTAAGAATGAAATTATGCTAGTGAACTCAGCTGCATTCCTGGAGGTCAGATCAAGATGGGCACAGATGTTGTGCTTCGTGCTTATGATCCAACGACTTGCCATCTGTCACATTGTAAGTAAACGTCAGTGCATGCAGAAGATAGCAAATTCAAAGTCAATGGGTTTTACACTTTGGTTAAGTCGGGCGACTGAGCTACCGAATGAACATAGTCGTGTGACTGAGTAGAACGACTGAGCTTTATATGAGTAATTGATTCATACGGGCGACTAAGTCAAGCGAATGAACCTAGTCGTGCGATTGAATCATTCGTCCATCTCAGTCGGGCGACTGAGACTAGTCGTCTTCTTAGTCGGGCGATTGGAGTTCATCAGTGTGTCCAGTCGCCTACTCGACGGTTTGTCAATTCAAATTTGTATTTTGAGCCATACTTGATGTTAAACGTCAAAATGTGGCTTATTAGACTCAGAAATGACCGATTAAGCATATTTTAACTTTTGTTTGAACGTTTAGATCAGTTTTGATTGTCTATTTGGTCATTAAACTCTCGGTTACTGTTAGGTCAGAATTCACGTGATTCATGATGTCATTGAACGGTTTCTACGATGAAACGCCATGAAGATTACCTGTTTAAACACAAATGAGTGTTAGAACGCACCAATAGGAGGTAAAAATGAATCAAAGGAAATTTTGACAGAGGTTCTTTAGGTCGTGCGTATAGAGGGGGCGATTTGGGTGAAGGAGCGACTGATTCTGATTCGGCCTGTATTTATACTAGGTCAAATCCCAGTCGGGCGACTGAGCTTAGTCGCTTAGATCAGTCGTGCGACTGAGCCTAGTCGTCTAGGTCAGCCTTGCGACTGAGTCTCAATCATTCAATCTACCCAATCGTTCATCCCCAATCGGGCGATGGAGGTTCATCCAAACGATTGTTATAGTCGGTTACCTCCAATCGTACGATTGGATTCATTCACACTTCCCATTTACACGATTTGACTCATAAGTGTGTTCCAATCGGACGACTGGACCATATTTATGGTAGTCGTGCGACTGGGTCATCCTGATCATCTTTTGACCATGCTACCATAACGACATTTAGTTCCATTTAATAGTAGATAAAACGTTATGAACAAGTTGATCATCTCAGACATGACCATTTTAATAAAACAGTTTGATCACCTCAGACGTGATCCATTTATCCACCCGATCACCTCAGACGTAATCCATTTATCCACCCGATCACCTCAGACGTGATCCATTTAACCTTTCAGAAACAATTTGTTAAGTAAACGTTAAGCACATTTGGTGACGTTTAGCAGATAACAATACACACAGTCCGACATTGACACATTATACTAAAATAATTGAAAAATCTTAAAAACTACGAATAGAATGAACATGTTTTTGTTGTTTTTGTTGTTTTTGTTGGGTCAAGTTTGTGTAGCTTATTAGCATTTACATCATATCAAGGATAGACTCATATGGAATCAGACAGGCATAAACAGCATTACTTGGAACCTTTGATTAGAATTGAACTTTAAATCCTTGCATATCACAGCTTTCTCACTTATCTAAGACTTCTGAAATCTAACTGGGAGTCATGCTTGATATGATACGTAACGTACTTTGATTATCAACTTCAGTCAGTGCATATACGACGATTGTCAGTATACTTGTCCTCTTAAATCCATACACAGACTTTTGACACGCATTGGTAACGAATTAAGTTATATTATTTCAACCAACATTTGTGGATCCCAAGCTTATATGGTAATCAGTATTCCTTATAGGACTTTCGAGCGGTCTATAGGTATTTTGACAAGAAGAAACTATTCCTAGAGCTTTCAAAGAGAAGCCAAGCCTCAGGTCAGTGCCATCGCACAGTAGAGAGGCGGCAAACAACAATGAATTCTAGAATATGTAGGTTATGCTTATCCTCATGTCAGTGCCATCGCACAGCAGAGAGGCACACAACCTATCTCCTTGTTAGAGCATTTTTTATTTTTCTTTTTCACATAACGCACCAACAACATTTTGTTATCAGTATGATTGCACTTGTATTCATTTTTTCTTTTGCTCTTTTTGCAGTCACACGCTCACCTTTGGTGGCGTTTATTTGCTCGTTATCCCTTATCGGAACTGGCTGATTGTGTTAACTAGTGATAAGATGGGAACCCACAGTTGATTGAACCGTTTAGTTTAGATTAAGTTTACCAATGACGTCTACTCGTATATTGTGTTGAATCTACCGACACATCGTATAGTGAACTAGCACCTCCCTAGATCAACTTTCTCCGAGTAGTTACAATACCAACCAAGCGTACTATCATCTTCCCATCTTGTTAGACTTAGACTTCTCGGATTTATAATTTTTCTGTGATTTAATTAACTTTACAGAACCAAAAATCCTTTTGTGTTCCAAGTAACTCGATGCCTGTGTACTATCACTTTCCATAATTTATCGAGTCACATTTCCAGTTTAGATGTCTATGCCTTTTTAGCTTTACTTACCTCCTTTTTTTGTTTAAGTAAATGAAGACTGAAATAAATCTCCCCCTAAAATTCTAAAACAGAAAATCTTTTTGTGTTTTTGGATTTTTATAACGCAAGGAAATTAAAAAAATTAAAATAAAAGAAATAAAAGAATTCAAAAGACTGTGTCGGACTATGTATCTGTTTCTTCCGCAATCACATCACTTTTCTTTTTAACGCCGTTGACCTCTAGAAGATAGAAAAATATAGGTTTATCAAATGGTTTGGTGTAGAGGTCAGCGCGCTGAAGATCCATGTTAATTTTAATCAAATCAATCAATTGTTTTTCATAGCAATCGCGTATGAAATGATATTTAATACCGATGTGTTTTGTTTTCGGATGTTGAACAGGATTTTTAGTAACAGCTATGGAAGCAGAATTATCAACATAAATAGGGGTGTTAGAAAATTGCAAACCGTAGTCGCGCATTTGCTGTTGGATCCAGATAATCTGAGAGCAGCAACTTGCAACAGCAACATATTCAGCTTCACAGGTTGATAAAGCAACCGAGGTCTGCTTCTTGCATTGCCACGTGACTAATCGCCTTCCAAAGAACTGACACCCTGCTGATGTAGACTTGAAGTTCATCTTGCAGCCACCATAGTCTGAATCGCTGTATGCAGTAATCTCAAAGTCATCATCATGAGGATACCACAACCCCAGTGTTGGAGTACCCTTCAGATAATGAAAAATCCTTTTCACACCAATCAGGTGATTCACTTTTGGCTTCGCTTGATATCTAGAACATAAATATGTGGCATACATAATATCTGGACGTGAGGCAGTGAGGTGCATAAGAGATCCGATCATCCCACGATACATAGTGGCATCCACCAAATCCCCATTCTCATCAGGAGCCACATCATGATTTGTGGCGAGAGGGGTACCGGCAGTGGAAACATTCTCCATATCAAACCGACTCAGAATATCGCTGACATACTTGGTCTGATGTAGGAAAATACCGGTTGGTGTTTGATCAACCTGTAAACCTAGGAAGAACTTCATTTCTCCCATGGCACTCATTTCGAACTCTGCCTTCATCACAGATTCGAATTCTTTGCACAATGCTTCATTCCTAGACCCAAAGATGATGTCATCCACATAGATCTGCACCATAAGCAAATCACCATCCTTTTCCTTGATGAATAATGTACAGTCAACCACACCCCTGCGAAAACCGTGTTTCAACAGATGGGTGGAGAGCTTCTCATACCAAGCTCGAGGAGCTTGATGTAGCCCATACAGAGCCTTATCCAGCTTGTAGACTCTGTCCCGATGATACGGATCCTCAAATCCTTCGGGTTGACTGACATAGACCTCTTCACGGATTTCCCCATGAAGGAATGCACTCTTCACATCCAACTGATAGACTTTGATCTTCATAAACGATGCATAGGCAAGGAAGATTCGAATTGCTTCCATTCTTGCCACTGGTGCAAACACTTCATTGTAGTCGATCCCCACGACTTGTCTAAATCCCTGAACAACCAAGTGTGCCTTGTTTCTGATAACAACACCTTGGTCATCCTTTTTGCACTTTAGTACCCATTTGGTACCAATCACTTTAACTCCTTTTGGCCTGTCAACGAGGGTCCAGACTCCAAGTTTCTTGAACTGGAGTAGCTCTTCTTGCATAGCATTGACCCAGGCCTCATCTTTCAGGGCGTCACTGACGTATTTAGGCTGGATTTGTGAAACAAAACATGAGTAAGCCCCGTCATTGACATAACCCTTCTCCATGACCGCAGCATAATCAGCAGAGTACAGCTGATTTCGCGTCTGCACACCGGATTGAATATCCCCAATGATAGCCGTGGGGGGATGATTCACACTGATCCTAGTCACTGGTGTGGAAGGAACCACAACCTCAGAGTCAAGATTGGTGACTACAGGTTCAGTATCCGGATTTCCCAATGCTGGTTCAGCAGCTGATGACCCACTTTGTTGATTAACATTGTGATCAAGGTCTGGTTCAGTTGCTTCTTCATCACCTGATGAGTCATCACTCTCATCTTGAGCAGGAGTCGAAGAACTTGAGGCACCGCTTGCAGGTGTGATGTTACTTGAGTCCAGATTCGGTATGTTGAGAACATCATACATCATCTGGGTAGCAACTTCATCATCTGACTCAAACTGAGGAAGATTAAAGGATTTGAAAAAACCATCATAATCGAAGAATGATGATGGACCTTTTCTAGCAAAGGGGTGGTGTATCTCTGAACATCTACATTGCACCACACTTCTACCTGACCTGTCGAATTATTGTAAACTCATTTGTCTGGTATGTTGTATCCAAAGAATATTCCTTGATCAGCTTTCTCACTGAACTTGCCATCCTGAGTCTTCTTCAACAGTGTACAAGGAGCTCCAAAAGGTTCCAGATACTCCAAGTTAGGCTTGCGCTTCTGAAGCAACTCATAGCAAGTCTTGCCATGCCTTTTGACTACTAACACACGGTTAAGTGTGTAGCAAGCATTGGCAACCGCCTCATTCCAGAACTGGATCGGAAGCTTAGAATCAGCTAACATGGTTCGCGCAGTCTCGATCAAGCTTTGATTCTTTCGTTCTGCAACTCCATTCATCTGTGGCGTGAATACTGAAGTGAACTGATGAACAATCCCCTTTTCCTTGCAGAAAGCATCCATCCACTGATTCTTGAACTCTGTGCCATTGTCAGAACGAATCTTCCTTACCTTCAGGTTGTAGAGTGACTCCAGTGTCGTGACGAGTACCTTGAAGGATTCAAATGTTTCTGATTTAGCTTTCAGAAACATCACCCAGGTGAATCTTGAGTAGTCATCTGTGACTACAAAGCAGTACCAGTCTCCTGCGATACTTTTTGTGCTAACTGGACCAAAGAGATCCATGTGTAGCAACTCTAGGGGCATCTCTATAGGATTAACTTGCTTGGTCTTGTGAGATTTCCTGGTCTGCTTGCCTTTCTTGCATGAGACACAGAAATCAGGAAGCTGAAAGTTCTTGACAGGAACTCCATCAACTAAGTTGTTATGAATCAGATGATTCATCTTCCTATGATTAATGTGTCCCATTCTAATGTGCCATGAAATGGAGTCCTTCTCTGTAGCTTTAGATAAAAAACATTGAACAGTAGAAGAACTAGTAGAGGCATTTGACATATCTAGAACATATAAGTCATTATATCTAGATGCTGACATTAATACTTGTTCCTCTGGAATATCCATTTCTTTCTTCAGAATGTAACATTTACGATTATCAAACATGACTTTGAATCCCTTGTCACAAATCTGAGACACAGAAAGCAGATTGTTTTCTAACTGCTGAACAAAGTTGACTTTGTCGAACTTTACCTTTTCATTACCTACTTCTCCTTGAGCAGTAATGTATCCTCCTTTGTTACCAGCAAAGGAAACATGTCCCCCTTTAATTTGTTTGACATTGAAAAGGAGGGACCTATTTCCCGTCATGTGCCTGGAAGCTCCGCTATCTACGATCCATGTATTTAAAGACGCACTATAGCGGACAACCTGCACATAAGAGAAAATAACCAGTTAAGGAGGGGGACCCAAGCCTTGACTGGCTTGGGCTTCCCAGAGGAATCAACCATCATGAATTCGACCCACTGGCCTTTATCAGTGGATGGAATCTCAATGTTCAACTTGTCCTTACTTTCAGACTCATCAGTTGTTTTGGCTTTCCACAAACCATCCCTATGAAAGGATTGTTTGCGGTAAACCTTAGACTGATTCACAGTTTGAGCATATGGTTTAGATTCAGAAACAGGTCTCGCCGCTGGCATCACAGACTTGTCAGTGACTTGTTTGTGCTGCCTTTGGCGTGGAGGAGACAAAAACGACCGAGAAGATGTTTTAGACCTAGTAGGTGTTTTCAATCTAATAGGAGTCTTAGATCGCTGTTTTGAATCTAAATTAACTTTGTTATTCAGCTCCACCTTAATTCTTGGAGTCTGATAGCGAGGACAATGTGTTGAAATGTGACCGCGCTGTCCACAAGTATAGCAGGATCTCCATTCATCGGGGCTAGAAGATCTCTTGTGGGGCGGTGAGTAAACTTCTGGTTCTTTCTTTTTATTTTCACTTTTAAGATTTTCACCTCCTTTGACAAACATAACTTGTTTAACATTTTGGTTTATTTGTCTATGTGGCTGAATATTATCTCTTTTAACTGATTTAACTTGAGTGGTTGTAGACATCTTGGATTGTGTGACATTAGACTTTGAATCCAACCCAAGAGATGTTTGGACATTCTCTTCCACCCGTTTCTCAGCAGTGATATTTCTCGATGCCGAGGTATTCTGAACATCATCCGTAGAAGCAGATTTAACTGCTGTGTCCGGATCACTAACCAAAGGAGTTGTCACCACATGACCCTTAATTGGATTATTATTTATTGGACGTTGTTTAGTGTTCAACAGGATCTCATGTGGTGGTGGAACAACCTTGTAACCCAAGCCCTCCCCATTGTTGCGTTCTTTAACCAAGTTTTTCAAAATGTGCGAGGAACTCGCTAAACTATGTAGTTTTTGTTTCAAAGACTCATTTTCTACTTGTAAAACAGCTTTGTCTTTTTTAGTCTCTTCAATGGTCTTTAAGTAGAATTTAATGTCATTTTCTTGGTTAAACACAACAACTTCAGTTTCCTTTATTTGTTTATTTAAAGCATCAATCTTTTCCTTGTAACTGCTCTCATTCTGTTTTAACACTCGATTAGCTTCTGAGCACAGTTTCAAGTCATTTACTAAGTTATCATTGTGTTCTAATAACCTAGCAAATTTTAAGTCAATGCTTTCTCTAAATTTATCACAATCAGCACAAGCATGTTTAGCGAATAATTCATCCTTAGATTGTACCTGTGCACCTGTGGACGTTCCAGCCATGAAAGCATTCTGAGACGTAGGTTGAGCTTCAGATTCTGAATTCAGCTCATTCTTGACAATTTCATTCACTGCATCAAACGTCTCTTCAAAGTCAGCAGTATCAACATCAGCTGAGCTCTCCCCCTCACTAGCTGAGTCTTCGTTCAAGTCTTCCACAGAAGCTATGTTCGCTTCACCATCAGATAAGAATCAAAAGGACCAGTCCTGTCCTTCATCTCCTTGTGCTACCATAGCTTTAGAATCATTTCCTGTGGATGCTGGCTTCTTGTCTTTATCTTGCCTATTGAACGAGGAGAATGGATTCCCGTTCCCAGTGTTTTTAGGCTTCACGCATTCTCTTTTGAAATGACCCTTTTCTCCACAGTTGAAACACGTGACTTTTGACTTGTCAAAACCAAAGGTTGTATCTTTAGTAGCCATGAGATTCTGCCCTGTTTTCTTCACAAACTTCTTGGCTCTCCGGACAGCACTTGCAAGAGCCCACATGATATCCATCCTTTCAAGCTTGTTTTCATCTACTTGTTCGTAGTCTTCATCAGCAAGGTGGCAATTTCCAATCTTACCCGCCACCAGACCATCATAAGAGTGCACAACTGCAGCAAGTAGATCCATGTGCTCTTTAGCAACCTCCACTGTTACTTTTCCTAAATTTTCTGTCATCAACTTAGCAGATTGAGTAACAATTGGACTTTGTAGAACCCTAGAAGCACCATGAGACTCATTTGTAGATGATGAGCCTTGATCCGTAGATGACGATGCATTGGACACAAATGCTATTTGCAGAGGTGCTCCAGAAGATTTGCAGCGGAGTAGAAGTAGGAGTTACATTGTAGAGTGATGGGTCTTGTGTATACGCTCCTCTTTTTGTCCTGTACTTGTGACGCACTTCTTCTTCTCTCTCAGTTTTAGAATAAAATCATTAATATCCAAGGTCTCTAAAACTGAGTTGTGTCGCATAGTGGAAATGAATGAATGCCACTTTTCAGGTAGACCATCTGCCAAGCTTGAAACTTTGTCTTCCATTGACGTCTTTACTCCATGAGTGTGAATTTCACTCATCAAGTGATAGAAGCGATCGATAATTTCATCCAAGCTTTCATTCCCAATTGCAGAGAAGTTGTCAAATTCCTTCTTCAACGCTTTACCCTTAGGGACTTTAGAGTGGAATTCCCATCATACCTCTTCTCAAGAGCTTTCATCAACTTTTTACTTTGCTTGTGCTCTGAGTATTGGTGAAAAATGGCCTTGGGAATAGACTGGGTCAAAAGAGCATATGCCTTCTTTTCGGCATTGTAGGCAACCTTCTGTGTATCAGTGAGTCCACTTAAAGTCAAAGGAACACCATCAGCTCCCACGGGCATGTTATAACCAGTCTCAATAGAGTTCCATAAGTTCGGGTCCACTCCATTTAGATGAATCTCAAAACGTTGTCTCCATTGTGGAAATTCATCTATAGTCAATAGCTTAGGTGGCTTGTTATGGTTCCCTATCTCATTTTCCAGTAAAAGCAGGTTTTGTATCCTTGAGTCCTTTCCAGCTGACATTGCAAAGTTTTCTGAGTCCATTATATTATTACTTTAACTTGTGAAAGAATCTGCTAATGCGATTGAGGAGTGCGACTGGGATGCGACCGACACTAGCTGTATGCGATTGGACTCAAACGTACGATTGAACAGACAACTGAGAGACTTAGGCGACTGAACAGACCGAACGACTCGACTGGGTGACAGAACTGTGCGATTGACTCACTCGGGCGATTGGACGAAGCGATTGACTCAATCGGCCGAATGAATGGGCGACTGGACTTCAGTCGTACGATTGAGCTAATTGTGCGACTGAGACTACAGAAATCGAGATTTTTCACACTTTTAACCTAAAACGTGTTTTGTGATTCCCTAGACGGCTGTAAGTCGAAAAAACACTGATTTTGCAGAACATGCACACGTAAAGACTCGGTTTTGAGCAGAAAGATTGGATCTTTTCGCGAAAAACGTGGACTTTAACAAAACTTGTTGAATCAAACGAAGAATCAAGAGCCAAAGCTCTGATACCACTTGTTAGGACCGTGTACGTACGGAGTACTAACTGATTCTTAGTTATACCAGATCAAATAGTGCGGAATCCTATTTGATTGGCGATCCAATCAGGGAGAACGAAATCAAGATCAATCCTAACGATTAGAAAACGTTAAGAATGGAATAGGAATGATCTGGGACGTTCTATGAACTTGGAATGGACGATCTGGACGTTCTGGGTCGACTAGGGTTTTAAGTATTCGAAGTGTCATTTTTCCACGAATTAAGTGGTATTTATAGGTTACAGCTATCATTCGTACGACTGAGCCAAGCGACTGGCTCAGTCATGCGACTGAATCATACGATTGGTTCATTCGGACGACTGAGTCAGTCTTATGACTCAATCGTACGATTGACTCAATCTCCTGGTTCAATCGTGTGACTGGTCCATTCGCATGGTCCAGTCGTGCGACTGAATCAGATAACTTAGTTAAACACATTCTTAAACCTTTAATGGTTTAGAACTATGTCTAACAACTGTAAACCTATATAACATTGTCATATATGTGTGTAACAATAAACAATATAGATAGATATAATATTAAACAACCAATACACATATATAGAAGAGTTTCTTATTCAATTTATCAAACATTACATAAGTGTTACAAGAAAAGAAAGTTTATTACATTTAAGCTCACTAGACTAGAACTGGGGACATGTGTACCAATAAGCATTTAAACAGAGTTTGTGCAAAAGGTGTGTTGGAGCATATATTGTCATATATAATGTGTCCGTCGCTTGACGAATAGTCTAGGCTTAATGTTATACACCTTGTAAACACATGAAACTGGGTCATTCGCAGGAGCATATGCGAATGAGACTCAGTCGTACGACTGAGCCATGCTAATGGACCAGTCGTGCGACTGAGAGATGCGATTGGGGCATTCGTAAGACTGAACCATAAGAATGGTCCAGTCGTACGATTGAACCATACGCATGGTCCAGTCGTACGATTGAATCATACGCATGGTCCAATCGCACGAATGGGCCCAGTCGCATCTAATATGGGTCGAAGCTTATATATACCAGTTTCAATATGTAGAAACCTAAGGGTTTTGAGAGACAGTATGCCTGGCGCCTAGGTGCTGCCGGATGAGAGGGGAGATCATGCTCGATCTCCTCTTGCCAAAAGTCTTGATTCTTAAGTTGTAACGAACTTAAAATCGTTATGTTTTATCAATCAGATCATTCGATTATTGTTCGTACTTTTGTTTATCTTTTGGTTTTTATCATTCCATCAAGAACACGGGCTAGGATGTTTATCGATCCAGTAACTTCACAAGGTGACGGTTTGGGCAAACCTTCACGGTTTGCTCCGTTGTCAGAAACCCTAGTTGTCAGAAACCCTAGTTGTCAGAAACCCTAGTTGTCAGAAACCCTAACCGTGACGTTTAGGTCTAACCGTCACAGTTTATCCTCCCAACCGTGACGGTTAACCCTAACCGTGAAAGTTTATTCTCCTATTTGATTTAGTGTTTTATTATTATTACTATTATTATTATTATTATTATTATTATTATTATTATTATTATTATTATTATTATTATTATTATTTTCTATTATTATTATTATTATTATTATTACTACTACTACTACTACTACTACTACTATATTATTATTATTATTATTATTATTATTATTATTATTATTATTATTATTATATTATTATTATTTCTAGTATTATTATTATTATTATTATTATTTCTAGTATTATATTTATTATTATTGTTATTATTATTATTATTATATTATTATTATTATTATTATTATTATTATTATTATTACTATTATTTCTACAATTATTTCTATTATTATTATTATTATTATTACTATTATTTCTACTATTATTATTAATATTATTATTATTACTATTATTTTTATTTTTATTATTTCTATTATTTTTACTATTATTTTTATCATCATCATCATTATCATAATCAAATAAAGTGATCTTGATTAATATTATAATGTCTCCGACAATGATATCTTACATTTGGTATTGGTGCCTCTTTGACGATCCATTATTCTAGCGTAATTGTTTATACGATCCTGATACATATTTTGTCATTCTAGTGCTTGTGATATGCAAATCTCGTCCAATGGTAGCCCACATTGGGCATTGGGTAATCCCCTTCCAATTGTATGCAAATAAAGTGATCTTGGTTAATATTAGCAAGTGCGACAACTGGATAGGTAAATAATGGTTCGGGGGTTGTTCTCAACGGGAACCATGTCTGGCTGCCAAATGAAGAAATAAGATGCCCAATACAAGTTAATGTTTCCGCAATCACGAGTCCATGGGCCGGAAAAGTTAGCCAATGGGTATCGGGTGCGGGTTGAGTCGTGCCAAACCAATTTAAGTTATCACGAACAGAATCATAATAGCAGGCATCTCGCGGTTTAAATTGGTCCGCCAATACCATATGTTTCTGTCCATCTCCAACAACATTTGTTGCCTAACCCATTCCCATTCTTTTTGCTTGTTCCCTAAAGCCACCGTGATCGCCCGAAAACCACAGTTACCATCAGGCCGCACATCTTTTATACTCGAAATGTACCGGTGAATCCATTGGGGCAGCTGATCCTTAAACTTCATAACTTTTATAACGTCCTTTGGTTTCACTATTAAAGGAAACCCTAGGCTAGCTCCCGTAATCGGTACATTTGAAGCAGCCTTTGCCCGATTAGAACAGTCTTTGGGCACTTTAAACTGGGGGGTATATGAGCTATGCCTCGCCGGGTCAGGCAAAGTTTGTTGTGAGGAAGTATACGAGCTGTGTCTAGCTGCCTCATACTATGATGCATTGGAGTCCGCTCTTCTTTGTTGCTCCAAAATATTTGGACGACCACGTTGGTCATTACACACTTCAGGTTCTTTAAGTTTTGACTTGCTTGAAAACAAAGACTCGTATAATTTCTTAAACAATTTTTTTACTTGAGGATTGGGAGACGACATAAAATTTTGTTTCAAGTCATCAAATTTCTCATCGTAGTCGGGTTCGGGTGGCGTGACGTACGCTGGCTCGAAATCAAGCTTCCTCCAGTGTGGATCTACCGCATCGAGTGGAATACTTGTGACTGGATTTAAAGGTTAAATTATTAGTGAAAAATATGCAATCGTGTGACAATAGTAAAAAATGTATTAAGAAAAATATAACCTTCTCGGATGTATATCTCCAAACAACAAGCACATGGCAAGCCCATGGACATGGACAACTGGCGTCCACATGAACCCCCAGACTCCTGAATCATTTCCATTTTCATCAACTCAGATTCAAGGAGGCTAAGGCAAAAAGGGATACGTTATAATGCAATTTTGAAAACAATAGCAGTCGATGGTCTTTTTAATCTTCACACGGGACACCTCGAATGTTTTACAAATTTCAATCTCCTGGCCGCGCACGAGGTCACAAACACACCCAACAAGTGTGTGCAACGTATTATTGGTCCCTGTGAGATAACTCTTGAAGTTGGCATGTTGTCCCTCAACCCTATTAGTTGTAAATTCACCAAAGTTAAGGCGGTTATACATCCAACAAGTAATAATTTTCTCTTTGTACGGCACCAACACATTATTTCAAATATATTCCCATACCTCTGAAAGAAATATCAAATTTTATAAAATACATAAATTATTAGAGTAACAATAACTATGAAATTCTTACCATGTTTACCATCTTCATTTAACTTTTCTTCCATCTTCGTGCAATTGTAATCATACAATGCCTCTGTGGGAGACGAACACAAGATCTTCCACCAATATGGAAAATCCTTCCACATGCCGGTTTTGAAAATGATATTCCACCGTCTTTTGATATTCTCCCTAACGTGCCACCTGGATAGGTTTTTAGTAGCACTCGGGAACACTGTGTCACACGTGCTCATCAGGGCCAGGTCCCTGTCTGTGACAATAACGCGGGGCTCCACACATCCATCGAGCATATCTCTGATCTGCTCCAAGACCCATGTGAAGTTGTCCTGCCATTCCCTAGATATAAATGCATGCGCAATACAAAACGACTTCGACGTCGACGTAACGCCAATAACCTGAACAAACGGAATGTTGTACATGTTGGTCTTGTACGTCGTGTCTATCAACATCACGTGCGGGAATGCGTGCCACATTTTATACGAAGTAGGATGACAAAAGAAAACATCTTCCACGTCCTTAGTAGCTGCATTCTTTCGTGTTTCAAACACGAACTCTTTAGATTGTAGCAGGTTTTCAAGTTCCTGCATTGTTGTCATGCCTTTTCTCCCATCAGTCCTAAACTTTGACGTAAGATTGTATATGTCCTGAGCAACACAGATGCTGTGGGGAAAGTGCTCCCTTACGGCTGAATGGATGTGTCGTGGCCGCACGTGCTGCCTGTGTAACTTATCGACAAGATCAATTTCTTCGGCGGTTATCTTCCTAAGATGCGCGTGGCCTTTCTCGTGCACAACAGGATCATGGTTGTGCGTCTCGTTTCTCACCTCTAACATCCAACTGTCACTCTTTCCTACGTACTTCCCTATGAGTTTAAAGGGACATCCTTTCTTTATGCTCCCGGTACGCCTACTTGTGCTAGTGAATTTGTTCACCACTACGATTGCATAATAGTTTCACATCCTTTTTTCGTGACCGTCCCACCACAATGACGCACCCATGCTTACGTCCTCTCATTTTAGCCCACTTCTCCAAGTTCTCACGAGAATCAAAATACTAAAAAAATTATAAAGCTAGACATAAAAACAATATATAAAACAAATAAAAAAATAAAATAAACAAAAGAATAAAAACTCTTTTTACTTTATCGGTTTTATAAGAAACTGTAGCCTTTCTTATCCGATCCTCATCCCCATCGTGCTCGGCGGTGTCCCCATGGTTTTCTTTGAGGTGAACCGAACCGTCACTCTCATCTGTGTCATTCCTATTAAAAGTATCCGACACATGTGTAATTTCTAGTTCTGACTAGTACGGGGGATGTCCGTAATCCAGCTCTGTTTGTGAGTGGTACGTATTCGAGAAATGCCCGTAAAAATTGCAAGGGGGATGTCTGTACCCTTCACCGTAACCCGTCAGTCCAAATAAAGAGTTGTACGCCTCTTCAGCAAATGTGTTCGACGGGTTGGTTTCCTCCTCCCCTCACGGGGGGTGACTCCCGTATACGTAATATTCCTAAAAAAGATAATGGTTAGATATTTCAAATAAGAAGTTATAATAAAACAGATACTACTTCAACCTGGTTCGAATCTTCGATATGTGGCTCCTCATTCAAATCTAGAAGCTTCGGCTTTTGATAATGATCTCCCGAACTCGACATTGTTTTCGAATTAAGGTGCTTTTGGAACGACGAAGGCTATTTATGTTGAAAATCAGAAGGATATTTTTGTTGAAAAAAATGAAGATATTAATACATCAAAAAATTGAAAAATGGTAATGGTTGTTGAATGAAATTATGAGGTTATTTATTGTAAAAATCTGGGCGCCAAACCATCACGGTTTGGCCAAATCGTGACGGTTCGAAGTAGGTGACACGCGAATCCGGGGCCTTTTGTCAGAGTACCTCGTACCGTAAAGGTGTACCCGGTACCCTAAAGGTCACGGTTAGGGCAAACCGTGACGGTTTGGTGACTGGTTTTCACTTTATCTGTGTACTTTGTCGTTTTGTTGACACATGGTGTTAGATGACTGACACAGAAACCGTGACCGCAAGCCCTTGCGGCTTGCGGTCACGTTTAGGTTGCACAACGTGACCTTTTGCTCTAACTCTGACCTTTAGGTCCGGCCTACCCCCAAAAACCCCTGCAGTGTCCCCATTAGAACCCTTAATTTAACATTATCAAGTTGTGTAAAAAATGTTTCTTTTCGAAATGATTGATGATTTTAGTGTTACAACAAACATTAGTATAGTTTTAGAAGCATGTCTTATACGTGGATATATGAATTGATCGTTCCATAAAACAAAATTATATGATTTTGATGTTTTAACACACAATTCTAAAACCTTAGTAATATATATGTAATAGTTTAAAGCCCGTGTGATACACGGGTGATTTAAACAACCAAATTTCCATAAACATTGGTTGCATAATAAACATAATGAAATTCAAAGTATGAAAATAGAAGTAAAAAAACATTAAAACTCTCAAAACTTTCTCATAGATGTCTAAACACCTGTTTGTATACAACTTTTGTATCTCATTGGTGATGTTATCATTTTGATCTAACATGAGTAATTTTACACCATCTGTAATCTTCACCATTGACAAAGTCACATATAACTGTCCATGAGTGAAAGCTGGTTCTTTTAAAATACAAACCAACTTTTGAGAATGATTGTCCCTGACTTATGTTAATCTTTATTGTAAAATAAACAGTTAGTGAAACTGTGTTCTTTTGAATTTGAAAGGGATTTTTTATCGGATGACACGAGATTAATTCTTGGAATAAATGTTCGACATCCAATATTGCTTCCAGATATTATCTCAACTTCAATGACCCGTTTCTCAAATAGACAACTTGTAGCCGAGTACCATTGCAAAGACCATTTTGTTGGTCGATGTTACGTAAAAGCATAACGAGAACTCAAACTTTTAATACTAACATGTGATTTAGCAATCCTAATATTTTAAGACCATTTAGAAAATCAAGAGAGTGCAGATTTTCCTGTAATAGGATATTAAAATGTTTTGTTTGACATATGTTATCCAAAGTAAGATACTCTATCTCATCACCAGGGAAAAGTGAAAGCAGACGATCGTTAATTTCATGAACGACCTTAATTTTTGGTGCAAGAATTGCTCTCTCACAAAAGTACTCTTTGTCTTTATAGTTTTCTAACATGGATGGGTAAACAAATTGAATCAAACTTGCTAAAGGATCGACTGATTCTAGATGAGGAGTTCATCAGGTATAGTAATAGTTGTCTTACCGTCTTATAATCATCAACATTATCCTCTCCTATGTCAAGAAGCCATTTAGCAAACTGTTCAATTCCTTTAGTGTCAACACCTTGTCCCTTGGCTTTTAGTCGCACATTTTTTGTTAAAGTAACTTGCATTTATTCCAAATGTATGATGAGCTTAATTCTGCATTAATAATTTCTTGACGACTACCATTTGGAACCACAGGTAAAATTTGTCGAAAATCACCACAAAAAAATAACTTTACCACCAAATGGCATATCTGAAGGTACGAAAGTATTTATAGTTAATACATCATTCATCGTCCTATTCAGTGCTTCAAATGCGTACTTATGAGTCATGGGTGTTTCATCCTAAATAATCAATTTTGTTTGCTTTAATAGATGAGCAACTTCGCTGTTCAGTTTTATGTGACAAACAAAATCTTTGGTTTTTTTGATGGAATATAGAACGTGAGTATGGAGTACGATCTCCGGTAAGCAACGAACATGCTATTCCATTGAATGCTACATTTAATACAATATCACTTTTAAACCTTATTGTTACGGCCAATGTCTTCCATATAAATGTTTTACCAGTTTTGCCATGTCCATAAATGAAAAAACTCCTCCTTTATTAACTTAACAACAGTCGTGATGTCATTAAAACTATCTGTTGTTCATCCGCTAAAGAATTCCGAATATTTTCAAATTCAGACATCTCGTTTGCTACATCATACAATAACTTCTTGCTAATTAAATGATTATTTGAAGAAGGGATTATTTGAAGAAGGCAAACAATCATTGTCCGGGTAAGGCATACTTGTAAATGACTTAAGTGTCGAACTATTCCGTAATAAATACTTTTCAATCTCATACAACGTCAATTTTTATTTGATTGTTTGTTAGAGACAAAGCTGAAATTAATAAATAGAAATTGTGAGTAATTAGTTTTACATTCAATAAGTTTAAGAAATGCTAAAATGTGTTATGAAATAGATTTAATTATTATAAATAAATATAAATAAAGCATCCAAGATAAAAACATTGTTGAGGCAACAGACGGTTTACTTAGTACGTTGTTTAGATCATCATCAACACCATAAATTATTTGTTGTGGATTTGGCAAATAGAAAGGTGACCTGATAACCGATTGATAATGACAATATACATCAAAACCAAAAATTCTCCATGAAGCCTCACAAGCTAAAATATATCTACAATCGTAGTATTTTTTTAATTTCATATTTACCGTTTGTTGGTCAGGATCAGTGTTTGAATCTATAACAACAACAATAGCCTTTAATCTTGAACACCAAGAATAAGATGTGTCATATCCCGGTGGAAGCGTGAAATGCTAGGATGTGACTCTTTGGCTCAAAACACATTGATTATAAATAAACATAACAAACATTAATAACATAACATCACGATATAACATATAATATAGTTAATTCCATAGGTTACACAATATTTACAAAATTTGTCTAATTAAAGACTATTACATGTAACCTAATTACAACATCTTTAACTGCTTCATATTTCTTCAGTAGTAGTGGATGTGTGCATCCACCATTATACTAGGGTCGAATATGTTAACAGTTATTTTTACACACATCTTTCCAATCACTTCGTCCCAACCGTTATACACATCGAATGAGAACATAACAATGTTAGTAATTTTGTTCTCCTGAAAAAGCATACTAAAACTGTCAACATAATTTTGGTGAGAAACATAAGTTTAATAACCAAACAAAACATATTGATCCAACATAAATAAGATTACAATCAAACCTACTTATATGTCAGGTGATTCATAACTGTCACAAATACAAATCACAAAATCAGATAATATAGCATCACAACACTCATCCTATTGGTGCAAGAAATATTTTCCTATGTAGCACTACCAATATTATCAGACGGTTCCTCATCCGAATTAATGGCTGTAACTTATAGCAATATGACAGTTTATCTCAAAAAGTCTTATTTATTTGCATCAAACACATAACAGTATGCTTCTCCCCCAAAACTCATAAACATAAAAACAGGGCTATGTATCTCTCCTTAATTCCAGTGATAACCTATAAAATATATTATAAGTTAGGAACATATTTCTTTAAAATTTTCAGCATCTCAGTCAAAATTCTAAAACACTAACTGTGGTTACTCAAAATATTCAAAAGTTTATTAACAACATCATCTGAAAATATCAATGATCATATAAAAGTCCCAGCTATTAACTAAATTCAGATATTTTTCTAGAATTAATACAAACATATCATAAATAGGCAAAAATAGCTACTGTCCCAAATTTTTTTAGAATATTTATTTTGTAGTCTATTGTATTTCATAAATTCCCTGGTTTGTAATTCACAATAAATAGCTTACTGTAATTTTCCAAAATCTCCAAAATTCAAGAAAATTGTTACATATCTTCAAAAATTACAAAATTTACACAAATTGTCAAATACAGAACATCATATTTCATGTGAATTTTTCAAAATTTATTTCACGGTTTAGTTATTTCTTTCAATTTTTCCATTACAGATCATAATAAAATATCAATCTCAGTTATATAAAGAAATTTAATCATGAACTTTATACTGGAGCTTCTATAACATATAATAATCATTAATAATTTTTCTAGATTTTTATCGTGTTTGGTTCTTCATATAGTATTTTTTTTCTTATTTTCCCTTATTTAAATCTCATAAATTAATTTACTCAACTTTAATATACCAAAATTTACAGGTAGATATTTCTAGTATTTCTAAATATTCTAAATTTATTCCCATAATCACAGTAACATAGTATTTAACTTATTTTACTTTAATATTTCAAGAGAAATCTTCATTTTATTTCACATAAAATCATGAGTCTTCTAAATTTTCAGTTTCAAGACTTTTGTTACTATTTTCATATAAAATAAAATGTTCATATAAAATAAAATGTTAAAGATGTTTTGGGAATGATCTTGATGATTATATTCATCAACCTAGTTACATATGTATGTATAACACATGTGTCACCTCTTGTTTCAAGATAGTTTATAGGAATTAAAACCTTGTTATTTGATTGAAAGATAAGGCTGGAGATGATTAGAAGATGACTTCTAGCTATCTTGATTCCAAGGTTCTTGTTCTTGAGATATCTTGATACCTTTGATGGGGTAGAACCGAGAGCTTCAAAGTTTCTATGGTGGTTTGTTATTATAGGGACCGAAAGAGATTGTGTGGTGGTGGTGGTCTTGGATGGTGATGGTGGTGAGTGTATGGAGATCGAGAGATGGTGGTGTTTGGTGGATATAGTAACCTAGAAATAAGGGAACCGAGGGAGATTGAAGGTGGTGGTTTGCGGTGGTTTTGATGGTGTAAGAAGAAAAGTTGTTGTAATGTTTTGAAAGCTTCAAATAGATGAGACTTTTGAAGATGAATAAGTAGGTGTGATGGTGGCGGTTTACATGCAAGAGTTGGACACCTAATTCCTTTGTAATAACGACTCTTAGATGAAGTGTCATTGTTAGAAGTGAGCTTAGTGTATGGAAATGATGGTGCCTTGTAAGTAGGCCGATGACTTGGGCACTAGGGTTATTAGGGATGCAAGGTGGCGGTCGAGGTGTTGGATGGTGACCGAGAGTTGGGTTTAAGTGGGTTAAGAGGTTGCCACCTAATGCATTAGTAATGATAACCTTAGAGTAGAGTAGGATATGTGGCATTTGAAGGAGATCTCTTAGTGTTAAACTTGGCGATGATGTATGGGAACCGGCCGAACAAGATTTAACTAGTGGTTAAGGTTGTTATCTTTTCAATAACCCAAAATTGCATCGGTGGTTATTAGTTTTGGTGTTTAGATGTTTAAGATGTGATCTGTTTTAGTTTTGATTAAGGTTTGATGAATCTTTTGATTAAACTTAGTTCGTGTATATATATATTTATATATATACATATATATATGTGTGTATATATAAATATATGTATATATATGTATATATAAATATATATATATATATGTGTGTGTGTGTGTGTGTGTTGTGTCATAATTTTTAGATATACACACATACATGCATACGTAAAAATGCATGCATGCTCACTATACGTATATATATTAATATACTAAACTTATATACATATAAAATTTTATCATATAGGGTCATCTTACTAAATTCATAACGTGAAAGTATTTTTATATGAAAAGATTCACAAACATATATATATAGGGTAATAGTCAATTTAAATATTTATATGCATACATGCATACGTAAATAATACATGCATGCATAACATACACACACATAATTTACTCATCCAACTAACATATATACATGTAAGGTAATTGTAGTATATATATCAAATGATAACCTTAAACGTTTTCTAACCTGGAATTATAGGGTTGTCACAAGATGAATGAAAAGAAATTAATTAACATATAGATGGTGAATTGTTTTTAATGCGGAAAATTAAAAGTAGAAAGATTGAGATTATGGGAATACATTTTCATCAGTTATTATCATTTTAAAAGAGTAAACTTTTTTGGATCCTTAAATAGTTGTCTAGTTCAAATCCTGATGATTCGAACCTTTATGGTATACTCTTCCTGTAAAACACTTAGGTCGTTGAACAATATGAATCTTCGGGATGCCATTATACTGCAATATTCGAAAAAGTGAGAAATAATTATAAAGTTAACAATTATGAAATGAGCATAATTTTGTATTTGATAGAATTTAAAAACATCATACCTTGTTTGGTAGTTTGGAATGTAAGTCAAATGTATAATTTGCAAAGAAGGTAGTATTAATTTATAGTCTTTATGAAATACACAATTATGGAATGTGCATCCCACATAATACGTAATTGTACACTTATTGACAAAAACAAAAGGAAACGATTTGTAAATATATTATAATTGGATCAATTAATAACGTATCAGAGTAGTATTACACGTTACATACTATATGTAAGGTCCCATTCCCGGAGACATCACAGTAGGACAATAATCGCATTATTACATAAAACATTACATAATTCATAAAATATGCAGCGGAAACAAGTTAACAAAAACCATTCATCATTACTGATAAATACTATTGTTAAGCAATACAATGGGATTTGAGTAACAAAATATTGTATAATTGCACTACAAAATAACAATATCATAAGTGGTGAATAGATGTCAGTCTTGCCTTGTCGAGTAGCTTCACCCCCGTGCCATCCTCAGCAATGATTATCTGTCAATTGAAAATATATAAAAGTCAGCGTTGCTGAGTGAGTTCTACTTTTAAAAGTATTAAAATACCTTATATAATTTATATATAAAAATACTTTTTTGCAATAGAAAACTTTCTTTACTTTTGTACATGAGAAAGCATCATAAATACATAAAGGTAATGCTTTCTTTCTTTCATTACTGTACACATTCGTTCATTTTGTACCTTTATTATTAACTTTCACTTTTTTATGGACCAATTGAGTGGGATATACTGGGTTTGTTTGTTTGTTTGTTTTTTATGGACCAATGTGCAATACCCCGAACATTATGCACAAAGCTGATGTTGGGCCTGTGGTCTATAAATAGACCACGAACATTATGCACTAAGCTGACCCAGTCACCTAGGGTATGCCACAGGGGTCCCTGTCAGTCTCAATGACTGACCCTGCATGCATCATTCGGGTTAGCTAATCCGCATACAGTTGAGCTAACGACAACATGGTCGTGCACCTCCTATGCATTTGCTTGCAAGACTTGCATTCTTTCCTTTAT
Source organism: Flaveria linearis (assembly GCA_024085815.1). Classification (NCBI taxonomy): domain Eukaryota; kingdom Viridiplantae; phylum Streptophyta; class Magnoliopsida; order Asterales; family Asteraceae; genus Flaveria; species Flaveria linearis. The sequence goes on from CM044006.1 coordinate 55,571,503, forward strand.
GTTCCACTTTACTTTATCGATCATTAATCTTTCACTTTTATTAATGATAATACTTTACGTATACATTCATAAACACACTACGTATACATTCATAAACACACTATATAAAGTCACATAATAATAGTTATTAAGGAACATAAGAATAGCTTATAATCATGCATAATAATAACAATTAAAACCCTAAAGTCAAACTAGGGTCAAACCCTAATCATTTTGTTTTCACCAAAATTTTAGGAAAAATTCTAAGTGTTAGGCGCATGAGAACTAGGCAGGCGCATGAGAACTAGGCAGGCGCATGAGGCCTGTTTAGGCGCATTACAACTATGCGGGCGTATGGACTTAGGCGTTTCAACACTTAGGCGCATGAGCCACTTCGGGCGCATGGGCACTATTTGGGCGCATGGGGTTTACTTAGGCGCTTGGGTTTAGAACCTAGGCGCATGAACTCTTGTTCAGGCGCATGGACTTATACTTAGAAATTCTAAGGCATTTTCTAGGCGCATGGGGTACTGTTTGGGCGCATGAACGCTATTTGAGCGCATGACCCTACTTAGAACTTTTGCTAAGGTTAGGCGCATGGGTCTTATTTAGGCGCATTACCAACCTGTTTAACATGTTTCTAAGTTATTTTCAGTCCCAAACATCATATCAACCTGTTCCAAGCTTGTTATAACTTTTCTAAGCTTAATCACAACATAAACAACCATAGAACAACATCATACAAGCCTAATTACATACGGTTACATATATATAAATTATAAAAACATTTCTAATATATTTTTAGCCCCAAAAAGAATTAAAACATATAAAAAGATGGGGTCTAGAACTCACCTAAGCTGTTTCCAAGCTTAACTCATTCCACTTGAACTTTTCAGAGGTTTCTAACACCTAGACAAGTCCAAAAACACATACCAGAATACATATAAACAAGTAAGAACATGTAGAAATCGGTTTCTTGGTTGAAAATCCATAAAAATCGAACCTATTATTCGAAATTTACTTACCTAAGCCCAAATTGCTGCTTTCTTTCACTAGAAACCGAAACTCAGCTTTCTTCTTCTTCTTCTTCTTCTTCTTCTTCTTTTCTTTTTATTCGACAGAAAGCAGTTATAAGCATGCCATGGGCGGCCATGCTTTAAAAAGGTGGATTTTTTTTGTCTTTTGTGGACTATTTACACAACACCCCCTTGGACTTTTGTCTCTTTTCATTTTCTATTTGCTACTTTCCTTTCTATTTATTTTTGACAACTTTTTTTTCGGGTTACAAGTCTATCCCCCTTAAAGAGGTTTCGTCCTCAAATCCTGTCACACATCAAACAACTATGGGTAATGCTGTCTTATTTCTTCTTCAGTCTCCCATGTAGACTCGAAACCCTTCTTGTGCTTCCACTGTACTCGCACCAATGGAACCACTTTATTCCTTAACCTCCTCTCCTTCCGGTCGCTGATTGCCACTGGTTGCTCTACATAATTGAGCCGTTCATCCACTTCGATATCATCCAGTGGAACAATCATACCTTCATCAGCTAAGCACCTCCTTAGATGAGATACATGAAATGTTGGATGAATTCCACTTAACTCATCAGGCAATTCTAATCGATAGAGAACTTCTCCTACTCGTGCGATGATTCGGAAAGGTCCTATATACCTTGGTCTCAGCTTACCTCGCTTCCTGAATCGGATAATCCCTTTCCAAGGTGAGACCTTTAACATAAATCGGTCGCCCACCTCGAATTCGATCGGTCTACGCCTCTTGTCGGCGTATGACTTTTGTCTATCCTTTGCTGCCTTCATGAAGGCCTTGATCCTTTCTAGATTTTCAGTTGTAGCCTCGATCACTTCAAGGCTTCCCAACTCTTTTTGTCCAATGTCACCCCAACATACGGGTGTCTTACACCATCTACCGTATAGCATCTCGTAAGGTGGCATGCCAATGCTGGCATGATAACTGTTGTTGTACGAAAATTCTGCTAACGGTAAGTGATCGTCCCAACTTCCTCCAAATTCGATCACGCACGCTCGAAGCATATCCTCGAGTGTCTGGATCGTCCTCTCAGACTAGCTGTCCGTCTGAGGATGATAAGCCGTACTAATGTGTAGCCTCGTCCCTATCACATCATGGAATCTCTTCCAAAACTTAGATGTAATGATCAGACACGATAGACACCAGCACACCATAACGAGCTACTATCTCTTTAATGAACAGATCCACCAATCTTTCTGATGAGTCCTGTCACATCCCGGCGGAAGCGTGAAGTGTTTTGGATGTGACTAGCTTGTTCTGAACGCATTGATAAGAAATAATAACAATTAACACATAAGAACGTAAACATAAACATATCATAATATTAGTTCGGGTTACATTAATGTTAGTATAAAATTTTTAATATAACCCTATTCAAAACATTTTAGTCTAACAGCTACATCTTCAGAAACGGTGGAATGAGCGTCCACCGACAGGCTAAAGTCAATCGGATTAACAGTTAGACTCACAAATACTTTTCCCACCAGATCTCCCCAGTCGTTATATGCATCAAAAGAGAACATAATATTATTAGACATTATTACCTGAAAAAGCATACTCAAAGTAGTTAACATAAAGTTGGTAAGATCATAGGTTTAATTTCTAAACAAAATACATAACCTGATGCAAAATAACAACCAAACCTACTTATAACATAGGTGATTTATAACTGTCAAATAAAAATCACAAAAATCAGATAATATAGCATCACAACACTCATCTTGGTTGGTGCAGGAAATAATTTCGTAAGTAGCGCTACCTATATTATCCAACGGTTCCACATCCGAATTCATGGTTGTTAACATAACTGACAGTAAAATCTCAAAATCTTATGCATCAGTCAAAACAGTATGCTTTTTCCGCCAAAAACTTATAAGATACAAAATGGAGCTATGAGTCTCATCGTGATTCCAGCGATAACCTATAAGGGTATGCCACAAGGGTCCCTGTCAGTCTATAATTACTCAAAATTCCCAAAAGTTTAATAGTAGCATTATCTGGTAATATCCATAATCATATAAAAATTTTGACTTCCAATTAATTTTAGATAATTTGTTAAAATTAATAAAAACTTACCATAAATCGATAAAAATAGCTACTGCTATTTATAATTTCCTAAAATTTTCCAAAATATTACTCTAATAATTCAAAACATCACATAAATTTTCTGATTATTAACTCATACTGGATATTTTGCTGACATTTTTCTAAGTTTCTCAAACTTTAGAAAAACTAACTATATGTCTCCAAAAATTATGAAACTTATACATTCTGTTGGGTTAAAAATATAATAATTTATGTAAATTTTTCGATATTTGTCCTACTGCTTAAGTATTTCTTTCTATTTTTCCTTTACAGATAATAAAAAATGCAAATCTTAGTCATAAAAAGGAACTAAATTACGAAATTAATTTTGGAGCTTCTATAATACATGTGAATCTTTGTATAATTTTTCTAGAATTTTACCAAGTTCAGTTCTTCCATTTGATAATTTCCTTTTATTTACTTTAAATAATTGGTATAAATTATTTCACTAATTATATTTTTACCAAAATTTACAGAATGATAATTCAATATTTTTATAACAATTTTCCAATGTTTATTCCCACAATTACAGTCATTAAGTATTTAATCTAATTTATCAAGAATATTAGGGGTTTTATTCTTTTTTTTTGAAATCTTTTTGTTAAAACCTTTGTTTTTATAAAGATCTTTCTAGTTTTGAAACCTCTATTCTTGATTTTTAAAAGAAAATCAAATGTGATGTCGTTTCATGATTATTCTTGATGATTTGCTTTCAAGAAATTTAGATCATATGTGTTTGTTTTAAACACATGTGGATCCTTTAGATTTTGTTTGAGAATCTAACCTTTTTGTTGAAAGATAACTAAGGAATTGATGGTTTGATTGAGGTAATCTTCTTGATGCTTGATTCCAAGTTCTTGAATAGGATAAGAATATGATGATACCGAAGACCTTGAATGCCGGTTGATGGTTGGGTTGTGGTGGTTTATGGTTGGTTCACGGTAGTGGTGCTTGTGGATGTTGTCTCAACCAAGAGAAAGCAAGGATGTGGAGATGATGGTGATATTTGGTGATGGTTGTTTGAGAGTCGAGGGAGAAAGTAAAAGGTTATGCGGTTGTAGTTTGTGGTCGATGGGGTGGTGGTGTTATAACGTTTTTCGGCCGAGAGTTTGTGTATATAAGGGCCTTTGGCCGATTGCCATTAATGGCATAATCATGGCGTCTAGCACTAGCTTGGGTGAGTAACCTATCTTAGGCTTGCTAGGTGTCAAGCAAGGGGCTCCCATGGTGTCTCTAATGAATAGGTGGCGGCATAATGGAGGTGATGGGTGTTCGGCCGGCTAGGTGGCAATGAAAAGAGCTAATGACTCTCTTGGTCATTAAACTAAGTTTAAGCAAGGGTTTAGGTGTTTAGTCAGGTTATATATTGCTTTAATGAACCGAGTTTGTAACTTAGTGTTTAGGTGTTCTTAGTTTTGATATTTCATTATATTGTGATGTTAGTTTGTAACATGTTTCATTTGGTGCATGTTTTGATGTTTGTGGTACATTGATCAAACAACATTTGGTAACACAAAAACTTATGCGTATGAACACATGCATACGTAAAAATGTACTTATGCGTACCTAATTCCCATGCATGAAAGCATGCATACGTACAATATACACTTACATATGCATTATACATACACAAGCCATAAAAGGGTTAGTCATATAATGGTTAATATGTAAAAATCTCAAATTTATCTAACCTCAATTTTTAGGGTTGTCACAAGTACGCCTCGTGGATCGGTAAGAAGTGAGCACTTTTGGTTAAACGATCCACAACCACCCAGATGGTGTCGTACCCCCTCGCTGCGCGGGGTAACTTTGTAATGAAGTCCATGTTGATGTTCTCCTACTTCCACTCGAGTGTATCCAATTGTTGGATCTTCCCGTATGGTTTATGATGTGCTGCCTTCACTTGCAAGCAAGTAAGGCACTTACTCACATACTCCACCATGTCACACTTCATACCCGGCCACCATTAGTCCTTCTTCATGTCTTGGTACGTCTTGGTAGCACTAGGGTGAATGGACTATCGAGTTTTGTGAGCTTCATCCATGATCTGCCCTCGTAGATCTACGTAAAGAGGGATCCATATCCATCCTTTTCGGGTTTAACTCCAAGAGTATTTTCACCCAATTCTATAACTAGACCCTTCATTCACTCGGAATTAAGGCGATCTCCCTTGAACGCATCTTCTTGAAATTCTTTCACTTGGGTCATCATATTAGCAGTCATGGCAACTGATAAGCCTTCCCCCAAATTGGCTCGGGTCTCTCCTTTCGACTAAGGGCATCACCCACGACGTTGGCTTTACCCGGATGGTAATAAATCTCACAGTCATAATCCTTGATGAGCTCTAACCATCTTCTTTGTCTCATATTAAGATCCTTTTTCTCAAAGAAATACTTTAAGCTCTTGTGGTCGGTGAAGATGGTGCACTTCGTCCCGTATATATAGTGCCGCCAAATCTTCAACGCAAAAATCACGTCCGCTAACTCCAAATCATGTGTAGGGTAGTTGACTTTATGGGTTTTCAATTGTCGGGATGCATAGGCTATCACCCTTCCCCGTTGCATTAACACGCAACCTAATCCCGAATAAGAAGCATCTGAATATACCACTAAGTCTTCACTCCCTTCGAGTAATGTCAAGATAGGAGCTTGAGTCAATCTCGCCCTTAAATCCTTAAAAGCACACTCCTATCCTCGACCCTACACAAATTTCACATCCTTACGAGTCAATTTAGTCAAGGTGAGGCTATCTTGGAGAAGTCTTGGATGAACCTTCTATAGTAGGCCGCCAAACCCAAGAAACTATGAATTCCGGATGGCGTCTTTGGAGACTTCAATTGCATCACCGCCTCTACCTTTGCTGGGTCCACCATGATTCCTTCAGCATTTACTACGTGACCTAAAAATTGCACCTCGCACAACCAAAAAACACACTTAGAGAATTTAGCATATAATTTCTCTCTTCTAAGCGTCTTCAACACCTCACGTATGTGGCCGACATGTTCTTCCTCACTTCTCGAATAAATTAGGATATCATCAATAAATACAACCACTAATTTATCTAACATGGGCCGACACACTCGGTTCATTAAATCCATAAAAGCAGCTGGCGCGTTAGTCAGACCAAAAAACATAACGAGAAACTCGTAGTGTCCATAACACGTACGAAAAGCTGTCTTAGGGATATCTTGCTCCTTTACCTTTAACTGATGGTAGCCAGATCGGAGATCTATCCTTGAGAACCAATGGCACCTTGGAGCTGATTAAACAAGTTACCAATACTTGGTAGCAGATACCAATTCTTCACCGTCAGCTTATTCAGCTCTCGGTAGTCAATGCATATCCGCATACTACCATCTTTCTTCTTCACGAATAAGACCGGAGCACCCCAAGGAGATATGCTTGGTCAAAGGAACCCTTTATCCAGCAACTTCTATAGTTGATCCATGAGTTCCTTCATCTCGGTAGAAGCTAGTTGATACGGTGCTTTGGCAACGGGTTGAGCATCGGGTATCAGATCAATTTGGAACTCAATCCCGCGATCCGGTGCTACACCTGGTAAGTCTTCTGGAAACACGTCTGGGAAATCACACACCATTGCTACATCAGACAATTGTGGTACCGACGCATCCATATCTTTCACGTAGGCCAGATAGGCACTACATCCATGCCTCATGTACTTCCCCGCCACCGCCATCGGAATCATCTTCGGAATCGTAGTAACACGATCACTGTACATTGTCACCGAACTTGCGTCGTGCGATGTTCGCCTTGTAGGTTGCTAACCAATCCATCCCTAGTACTACATCAAATCCACCTAGGGGCATCACATGTAAATTAGCAGAAAACCTATAGCCTTCTAGTTCTATGGAACAATCCTCTATCATATTAGTAATTCTAGTAGACTTACCAATAGCAATTTCTACATCGAATGGCTCATCAATACTCCTACTACTAACAGACAATTTAGCACAGATGGTAGTAGATATGAAACTTCTAGTAGCACCATAATCAAATAATATAGAGGCATAAGTTTGGTTTACTAGAAACATACCTGACACGATATTAGGGTCCACTCTGGCCTCCGCCCTGGTCATCGAGAAGGCTCTAGCACTCACCCTCTGTCCTCCTTCTTCAGTCTTCTTCTTCGCCCTAAAGCTTTTCGCCCTCGGCTTCTTGCAGTCCTTACTCATGTAGCCCTCCTCGCCACAACTATAACACCTCGGCACCCTACTGTCTCTAGAAATGTGGACAGGCTTGCCACACTTGAAGCATACATTCAATCCCAACCTATACTCACCTGTATGCTCCCTTTTGTATTTACCGCACTTCCTCAGCTCCGAGCTCGATGACGCCCTTCGATCATCCACCTTCATCTTCTTATTGTTTGGAATGAAACCACCATATCCTAACCTCTTCCCATTCTAGTTCTTATCACCACCACCCATCTTCTTCACCTCCAGCACCGTCTCCTCCCGCTCATCATACAATCTACCCGCCAGATCTACAACCGATCGAAAGGTGTCTGGTTGAGCAGCGATCAAGTGCCTGCGAATGTCAATCGGCAATCCCTGGATGTAGCTCATGATCTTCCTTGACACCGGCGTCACCTGATCCGACACCAGCCTCGTCATTTCGTTAAATTTGATGGTGTATTACTGGTGGGTCATGGTTTCCGCCTCAAGCTGTAGGAACTCCCTCTCGATCTTGTCAAGTTTCCGGTGAGGATAGAATTCCTCGCTTACCAAGTTCTTCAACTCTCTCTATCGTATCTTCCCGATGGTCCTGGCACCCTCAACTTGGACAATGTTCTCCCACCAACACAACGCTGAGTCGACAAAAGAGTAAGTAGCGAACTTCACCTTCTGGTCCTCACGACACTCACTAATCTCCAGCACCGCTTCCATCTCCCTTGTCCAGCGGTGTGCAACAGCAGCATTACCGTTGCCATCGAAGGTCGGGGGTTTACACCGTTAGAATGCCCCATAACTACACCCTTGAGCCGTCACCCCCACAGAAGCATCCTCCTCATCACTGGATAACACTATATCAGACCCAGGCTGTTCCTCCTCCCCCCTTTCTCTCCTTCCCCGTTGATCCTTTCTTATCCTCCTTCTCCTTTCTCGCTTCACTCCTCACTGCCCTGGTAACTTTGGTCAACACAGACGGTAAGACTATCTGCATGACCTGGTGCACCTCATCAGTAATCGCCTCCCTAGCTGAGGTGTTCAAACTAGCATTCTCGTTCTCCTCACTCCGACCATAAGCCTCAGGTTTCTCGTGAGTTGTCTCGGTAGCCTTAGCACCACTCCTTGTAACATATGGCCCAACACCACATCCACCACGACCTCTGCCCCTAGAAGCATTCGAAGATTTCCATCCAGCCATCCTCTAAACGCTATAAGATTCAAATACCAACACAGTCATTCAAAGTAATAGCTCAGTTCATGTTAAGTATAGTAAGTCCTTAATGACAGTGGCCGGTTGTGATTAGCCACTTACTTTACTCTTCACACCCCAAGCATTTCCTATCCTGACTACATCAGTATCTAAATCTACTAATAACGCATAACTCAAAAAGCACGCACATATAATGTTGGTTAACTTTAAGAAAAGAAATACCTAATGGCACGTAACTAATCTGGCTGACATCCCTCCATTTGTCCCATTTTTAGTTTAAGTTTAGGTTTTTGAAAATATTTTACCCAATTCACTTAAACTATGGCTCTGATACCAACTTGTAAGGCCCCGTTCCCCGAGACCTCACAGTTGGACAATCATCGCATTATTACATAATTCATAAAATTTGCAGCGAAAACAAGTTAACAAAAACCTTTCATCATTACTAATAAATACTGTTGTTAAGTAATACAATGAGATTTGAGTTATAAAAGATTTTTTAATTGCATTATAAAACAACAATATCATAAGTGGTGAATGGATGTCAGTCTTGCCCTGTCGAGTAGCTTCACCTCCGTTCCATCGTCAGCAATGATTACCTACCAACTGAAAATGTATAAAAGTCAGCGTTACTGAGTGAGTTCTAGTTTTAAAAGTATTAAAATACCTTATACAATTTATATATGAAAATCCTCTTTTCAATAGGAAACTTACTTTACTTTCGTACGTAAGCACGCACATAAATACATCAAGGTAATGCTTTCTTTCTTTCATTACTGTACGCATTCGTTCATTTCGTACTTTTATCATTAACTTTCACTTTCTTACGGACCAATGTGCAATACCCCTAACATTATGCACGAAGCTGATGCTGGGCCTGTGGTCTATAGATAGACCACGAACATTGTGCACTAAGCTGACCCAGTCACCTAGCATATGCTACAAGGGTCCCTGTCAGTCTCAATGACTAACCCTGCATGCATCCTTCGGGTTAGCTAAACCGCATACAGTTGAGCTAACGATAACATGGTCGTGCACCTCCTATACATTTGCTTGCAAGACTTGCATTCTTTCATATATGTTCAACTTTTCTTTATCATTAATCTTTTACTTTTATTAATGATAATACTTTATGTATACATTCATAAACACACCACGTAAAGTCACACAATAATAATTATTAAGGAACATAAGAACAGCTTATAATCATACATAATAATAACAATTAAAACCCTAAAGTCAAACTAGGGCCAAACCCTAATCATTCTGTTTTTACCAAAATTTGAGGATAAATTATAAATGTTACGAGCATGAGAACTATGCAGGTGTATGAGGCCTGTTTAGGCGCATTCCAACTATGCGGGTGCATGGACTTAGGCGTTTCAACACTTAGGCGCATGAGTCACTTTGGGCGCATGGGGTTTACTTAGGGGACTGGGCTTAGAACCAAGGAGCATAAACTACTGTTCAGGCGCATGGACTTAGACTTAGAAATTCTAAGGCATTTTCTAGGCGTATGGGTACTGTTTGGGCGTATGGGGTACTGTTTGGGCGTATGAACGCTATTTGGGCGAATGACCCTACTTAGAACTTTTTCTAAGACAATTTTATGCGCGTGGGCCTTATTTAGGTGCATTACCAACATGTTTAACATGTTTCTAAGTTATTTTCAGTCCCAAACATCATATCAACCTGTTCTAAGCTTGTTATAACTATTCTAAGCTTAATCACCACATAAACAACCATAGAACATCATACAAGCCTAATTACATACAGTCACATATATATAAATTATAAAAACATTTCTAATATATTTTCAGCCTCAAAAAGAGTTAAAACATGTAAAAAGATGGGGTCTAGAACTAGGGCTGTCCAAACCGCTCGACGCTCGACGCTCGCTCGACGTTCGTTTGGAATTTGCTCGAAAAATGCTCGTTCGAATTTTTGCTTGGTTGTGAACGAGCCGATCGGCTCGGATCGGTTTGTAAACGAGCCAAGCACGAGCAAAGGTCCGCTCGGTTCGGTTCGGATCGAATTAATATGTATATATAGTTTATACGTAGTGCTCTAGTAGATTTGACCCATTATATACAAATATATAATTTTATTTATGCATATTTGATCAATCAACATAATAAAAGAATTCTACACTTAATATAAAAGTGAAATCCTAAGCCGTTAAAAGATATTTTTTTGATCATCTCACTCTCACCGCCACCGTTATCCGCCTTATCGGCTACAGACTTAGCTAGCTTCATCGTCAGCCATAACGTGTTATCATCCATAAAAGTATTATGTAATGAAATGTGGCCGATTTTAAAGTTGTTAAACATTATTCGCTGTAGTATAAATTATATGACACACAAGATAGTTGGGTTGTATAAATTATTTGCCGCTCGTTTGCGCTCGCTCGACGTTCGCTCGAAAATTTAACGCTCGAAAAATGCTCGTTCGATTTTCCGCTCGGTTGTAAACGAGCCGATCGGCTCGGTTCGGTTTGGAAACGAGCCAAGCACGAGCAAAGGTCCGCTCGGTTCGGCTCGGCTCGTGAACAACCCTATCTAGAACTCACCTAAGCTGCTTCTAAGCTCAACTCCTTCGACTTGAACTTTTTAGAGGTTTCTAACACCAAGACAAGTCCAAAAACACATACCCGAGTACATATAAACAAGTAAGAACACGTAGAAATCGGTTTCTTGGTTGAAAATCCATAAAATCAAACCAATTATTTGAAATTTACTTACCTAACCCTAAATTTGATGCTTTATCTCTCTAGAAATCAAAACCCAGCTTTCTTCTTCTTCGTCTTTTCTTTTTGTTCGACAGAAAGCAGTTGTAAGTATGACATGGGCGTCATGCTTTAAAAAGGTGGAACTTTTTGTCTTTTGTGTGCTATTTACACAACACCCCCTTGGACTTGTGTCTCTTTTCATTTTATATTTGTTACTTTTTCTTTCTATTTATTTTTCACAATTTTTTTCAGGTGTTTCACTATATAGTCCTTAAATATATGATACTTTGATAATTTGATAAATATATTATAATTAGATCAATTAATTGTACATTTGAAAACCGGTTTTGGTGATTCAAAAATTTTGATAAAATAAAAATCCTCTAAATTAAATGAGTTTTAATTAGAAAGCATTGTAATCACTAGGGAAATACAGAGATAGTATTGATTGCAAATTAATATAAAATAAATTTAAATTTAATTTAATATATGATAGATAACTTATCAGACTAATATTAGATACTATATAGTCCTTAATATTTGATACTTTGATACTTTGATAATTTTATAATTTGATAAATATATTATAATTAGATCAATTAATTATACAGTAAGAAATCAAAATTGGAGAATAAAAAATTTTATAAAATAAAAGTTCACTAAATTAAAGGAGTTTATTTTAGAAAGCAATACAGAAAAAAGAAAAATTTATGGATTCTTAAGTCATAATGTAAAAGGTTAAATGAAATTTGAGGAACAATACAGTAAAAGTTGAATTAATATATATTGCGGGTGTGGTAGCGATCCTTTGTAGGCGGCGGTGATGATGGGAATCTGTGTGAAGAATCCGAGGTGGTAGTGAGTCGGGAAGGAGATTACGGTGGCGACGACGGTGGTGGTGTGGCAAGATACGAAGATGGAGGCGGGAGGTCGCGGGTGTGGACCCAGAGACCAAGGAAAAATTCATGGGAATTAGCTGTTTTGGAGAAAATGAGACATAATATTTATTTAGGTCTGAACAATTATGACGACAAGTCCTCTCTATAGGGTGGCCAAAGTCGTCTCTGTAGATATTAGCCCGCTAAAAGTTTTAGGCATCCTATAGAGACGACCTGTCTTCTCTATAGGGCGCACCTTCATCTCTATTGCTATATTTATTATTATTATTATTATTATTATTATTATTATTATTATATTATTATTATTATTATTATTACTACTACTACTACTACTATTATTATTAGTATATATTTATTATTATTATTATCATTATATTATTATATTTATTAGTATTATTATTTATTATTATTATTATACTTAATAAAATTAAATGTTATTTATTATTATTATTATTGCTGCTGTTGTTGTTATTATTTTGTTATTATTATTGTTGTTGTTGTTATATTTATTATTATTATTAAAATTATTATTATATAACTAAAATTATTATTATTAGACCTAATCGATCACTACTAGGCCTATTTGACTACGATTCAGCCTGATTGACCCTCATTAATCCAAATAGACTATATTTAAACATATCTTACTGTCATTATCCCTAGTCCATCATCGCTAGGCCTAATCGACTAAAATTACATTTTAGTGACAATTATTAGTCGTAATTGACTATATTTGGGCCTATTTAATTTTATCGCCCCAAATAAACCATAACTTGGCATAACCAACTATAATTATGCATGATTGACTATTATTTTTCCCAATCGACTATATTTAAGCCTATTTGATCGTTCTTGGCCTACTCGATCATCACTGGGGCTCATCAACTTTTTTAGACCCAATCGACCATCATTGGCCCTAATCGATTATTTTTGGGCCTATTTGACCACTATTGGCCGTAATGACTATCGCCAGGCCTACTCAATGTGAGACTGGTTGACCATAATTGGCTCAAATATAGTATAATATAGTATGATTGACCATCATTAGCCCTAATTGACTATAATTGATCCCGATTGACTGACATTGGCCTAATCGTCTTAATTGAAAGTGCTTAAAAATATTCATCTGTAATTGGGCATAACTGGGTCTAATTGACCATCGCTTTGTCTCAATAAAAGTGATACATTTGTTGGCTAGGGTCATTATATGTACGAACAGTATATTCTTTCAAATAATAATAATAATAAAATAACAATACTAATAATAATAATAATTAGAAAAAAATAATAAAAATAGTATTATGAAAATAAAAAATTAAGAGAAAAATAAAATTATTAAAAAGACTTTCTATAGAGAGGACATTTTCACTTAAATAGAGGACATGTCTTCCGAAAAAGTTTTCATGTTTGGCAGGAAACTTCCCTCCTCTTTGGTGTCATCTCTATAGGCTATAGGGACGACATGTCGTCTCTATAGAATAATGTTATTATCGTCAACAAACATAATTATAAAAGAAATTGTTTTTTACTTTTAGTGACGACAGATATCAACTTATTGTGACGACTTCTTTTTGGTTTTTGAAAAGTAGAACTATAGCCACCATAGTTTTAGGAGACGACTTGTCGTCTCTACAGGTGGTCTATAGAGACTAAATTTTGTCCTTATAAATCTGATCTTTAAACCACCAGGTTGTTGTAGTGTATATGGTTAAATGGATATTTTTACATAATATAAAAGGTTAAATGGAAGCCGCAAATTGTAATTTAAATAAATATGTGAGTATGGTAATATATTTAAATAACATGTCTATTAGTATAGTAAGCATTTAACATATTAAAAAATTAAAAATAAAGATGGTGTAAGAGCGTGCCACGTGTCAAATTGGTGGTTTAAGAGAATGATATGTGCCTCAAAAAACCTTGTTTTACTAGAGTCTATAGATGATCTAAGCCATATTACACCATCTATCATTTCTAAGTAGGGTTCTTAACTAATTTGCAAATCACGTCGTCTTTGAAACAGAATAAAACATCTGAGAACAATATCCTAATTCGATTTAGTGAAGATAAAAACTATCTCTAGCATCATCTTGATCTTGATTACCTTTGGTTTAGATCAATTAATTGTACATTTGAAAACCGATTTTGATGAGTCAAAAATTCTGATAAAATAAATCCTCTAAATTAAATGGATTTTAATTAGAAAGCATTGTAATCAGTAGAGAAATATAGAGATAGTATTGATTACAAATTGATAAAAATAAATTTAAATTTAAATTAATATATGATAGATAACTTATCAGACTAATATTAGATACTATATAGTCATTAAATATTTGATACTTTGATAATTTGATAATTTGATAAATATATTATAATTGGATCAATTAATTATACAGTAAGAAATTGAAATTGGTGAATAAAAAATTTTATAAAATAAAAATTCACTAAATTAAAAGAGTTTATTTTAGAAAGCAATACAAAAACAAAGGAAAATTTATGGATTCTTAAGTCATAGTATAAAAGGTTAAATGAAATTTGAGGAACAATACCGTAAAAGTTGAATTAATATATGTTGCCGGTGTGGTAGCGATCCGTTATAGGCGGCAGCGATGGTGGGAATCTATGTGAAGAAGCCGAGGTGGTAGCGAGCTGGAAAGGAGATTACGGCGGCGGTGGCGGCGACGGCGGTGGTGTGGTGAGATACGACGACGGTGGTGGGAGGTCGCAGGTGTGGACCGAGAGACCAAGGAAAATCATACGAATTGGCTGTTTTGCAGAAGATGATACATAATATTTATTTAGGTCTGAACAATTGTGACGAAAAGTCCTCTCTATAGGGTGGTCAAAGTCGTCTCTGTAGATATTAGCCCGTTAAAATTTTAGACATCCTATAGAGACGACCTGTCTTCTCTATAGGCTGCACCATCGTCTCTATTGCTATATTTATTATTATTATTATTATTATTATTATTATTATTATATTATTATTATTACTATTATTATTAATTAATATTATTATTTGTATTACTATTACTATTATTATTATTATTATTATTATATATTATTATTATTATTATTTATGATTATTATAGTTATTAAAATTAAATGTTATTTATTAGTATTATTATTATGATTATTATTATTATCAATGTAACAACCCGTATATTTTAGGTTAACACCGTTTCGACTGTTCCATTATCATTAATATCTGTCAACGTTATTCGACATTATTATCAGTTTAAAATCTTAATTATTATTAGTATATAATTATAATTAAGTTGACCTAAATTAAACATTAGTATAACATAATAATAAAAATAATAATAATAATAATAATAATAAAGGTATTTATATCTAATCTATTGAAATCTCACCGTTAACCATCGACCCAATTCGAGACCCATTTTGTTAACCCATAAACTTCCAAAGTTGACGTGGCAATTGTTCGTAATATATGAGAGAGTTCAAAGTTATCTAGTATGTGCTTAAAATAATAGGTGGTGATCCATATTTTCATCATAAGTGGGATGTATGCTTTTCCATGTTTCTAGCAATGTTTTCTTAGTGTGTGGGACATGATCAACCACTTAATTAGTGGTAGGATTCATGTACTTCTTTTATGATTTATACCTTGAGAACCCTTAACCACACAAATCATCTCCTTCCCCTGAAAACCTTTGATCACGCCTCCACTGCTGCTCCGGCAACCGCAAGACCCAACCGCGTGGTTGTTCTTTCGCTCGTCTCACTTGTACGACTTTGATTTCGGTTCGGTCGTTTGATATTGAACGTTTGTTGCGCTTTGAAGTTCGGTTTCGTACGTGGCTGATCTGCATGTATGCGTGTGCTACATTACGTATGTATATATGTACGTATTCCGCGTATATATATATATATATATATATATACACATAACTGCGTGTTCGCTGCTTTATATATATATATGTATATACATGCATTCTGTGTGTATGTATCTGATGCGTGTATGTTTCTGCGTATATAAGTGCGTATATGTTCTGCGTACGTATGTATATTTTCTGCATGTATGTTTTATAAAAGGGGGGCTGTTATGTTGTTGTGCTGTGAGTTGTGCTTTCTGTGCGTGTTTCAGTGTGTGTATTCCTTCACATACAGTAGTGTACGGGTGCTTCTTTTGCATAAAAGTAATGTTGCTGCGATGTAGATATATATATGTGTGTGCTCCTTTGTTTATATATATAAATATGTCCCATGATGCAAATATATATTGGTGTGCTCCGTTGTTTATTTTTGTGCAGTGCAGGTATGTAATACATGTGTATGTATGTTGTATGCATGTGTAATGCATGTGTATATGAAGGTGTGTGTTCCTGTGAACTTAATATATATATATATATATATATATATATATATATATATATATATATATATATATATATATATATATAATGTATGCGATGCATTTGTATGCAGTAACCTTAATAAAATGCTTATGTGTGTTGTCTTGTATAGGATAAAATATCCATGAAGGGGTGTGAATTGCATACTACATGTAAAATAAATATATATGTGTACTATTAAATTGGGACGTGGGTTGAGTGAATTCATCCAAATATGCATGTGTTTTGTTGTTTTGAATGTGATGTGTTTTCTTTTGTTTAAAAAGTGGGTTGGGTTGATTAAAGAAACCGTGAGTGGAAATATGAATTGGTGGTAGTGGGTGTGCTGGGTCTTTCATGTGTGAGTGGTTAAATTAATTATGATGTACAATTGTGAAGTGGTTGTGGGTGGTTTTATTAATGTGCTTGTGTGCTTGTACGTTAATATATACATATATAAATGTGTGGGTGCTAAATGTGTATATGGTTGTATGTATGTGTACCTCCCAAGAAGCATGTTGCATAAACATATGGGTTCAGTTTAAAACGTCTTATATACATATATATAGTGTACTTTTGTATATAATTCGGATGATATGTAAAAACGTGGGTTATATGCTTGTGTGAGTTTGTGTATGCTTGTGTTTGCTCGTGTATGGAGAGTCATGTTAATAACCGAAACCGTAACTGAGACGCGAATACGAAACCGAACAGTTGTTATATTTTTAAATTAATAATTTATATTAATTTTATATACATGGAATGAAACACAGGTTAACCGAACCCTAATCGTTGTGCGAACATTATTTCTTTGCTGTTCAATTAATTTGAGTTTACAGCCCCACTTTTACTTTATACTCTTTTTGGGGGAGAGAAACATGCTGCTTTCATAAAAGTTACATTACATTGGGTTTTTTGTAATACTGCATATACCTGATACTATGGTGTTATACTTTGCCCTTTGGACCGTTAATATGCAAATAGCGAGGTGATTGTTGGTAGATCTACTGGGATTGACATACCCCGCCCGGGCTAGTCGCGCTAGCTTGACTGGAGGTCAAACGGGTGAACGGTTAGCCTGTTTTACAGTGTTGTGGTGGGGAAACCACAACCGGGCCTACATTATTACTAATGATTACATGTCAGATCGGTCGCGACTTCATACACATAGTGATTACTATGGGCTAGCTACCCATTATATGCTTTGATTACTAAATCCGGGAATTTCATTACTGATACTTACTGTTTTCTGATAAACCTGTGAACTCACCAGTCTTGTACTGACTTTTTCATGTTTTCTCTCAGAACATTGATGTGCCACGTTTAGGAGCATAGCATCCACTGCATGTCATTCCTCAATTACCCCAAACTGTTTTCAAGATTTAATTTCACGTACTTTACATAAATTGGATTGGACGCGTGTTTGCGTGTTCCAAAACCGTTGTTAAATGTTTTCCTGTTTTCGCTTCCGCAATACTTAAATACAAGTTGGTTTATTTCATTATTACTAAGCAACTTATATGATTTGTAATTGTCGAGTCGTTTGGTGTAACTGATGCTTATCTGAGATCCTGGTTATGTCACACGCCTAGCGGTAAAACCCTGTTTGTGGAAATTGAGGGTGTGACAATATTCTTGTTATATTTATTATTATTATTACTATTATTATTATTAACTAAAATTATTATTATTAGACCTAATCGACCACCACTAGGCCTATTCGACTACGATTCAGCCCGATTGACTCTCATTGATCCTAATAGACTATATTTAAACATATCTGACCGTCATTGACCTTAGTCCACCATCGCTAGGCCTAATCGACAAAATTACACTTTAGTGATAATTATTAGTTCTAATTGACTATATTTGGGCCTATTTAATTGTTATCGGCCCAAATAAACCATAACTAGGCATAACCTATTATAATTATGCATGATTGACCATTATTTTTCCCAATCGACTATATTTAAGCCTATTTGATTGTTGTTGGCCCTAATCGATCATCACTGGGGCTAATCAACTATGTTTAGATCCAATCGACCACCATTGGCCCTAATCGATTATTTTTGGGCCTATTTGACCGCTATTAGCCGTAATGACTACGCCAGGCCTACTCAACTGTAATTTTGATTGATTGATCGTCATTGGCCCTAATGGACTATAATTGAGACTAGTTGACCATAATTGGTTCAAATACAGTAGAATAGAGTATGATTGACCATCATTAGCCCTAATCGACTATAATTGATCCCGATTGACTGACATTGGCCTAATCGTCTTAATTGAACGTGCTAAAAAATATTCGTCTGTAATTGGGCATAACTGGGTCTAATTGACCATCGCTTTGTCTCAATAAAAGTGATACATTTGTTGGCTAAGATCATTATATGTACGAATAGTATATTCTTTCAAATAATAATAATAATAAAATAACAATACTAATAATAATAATAATTAGAAAAAAATAATAATAATAGTACTAAGTAAATAAAAAAATTAAGAGAAAAATAAAATTATTAAAAAAACTTTCTATAGAGAGGACATTTTCATTATAGAGAGGACATGTCGTCCCAAAAAGTTTTCATGCTTGGCGGAAAACTTCCTTCCTCTTTGGTGTCGTCTCTTAGGCTATAGGGACGACACGTCGTCTCTATAGAATAACGTTATTAACGCCAATAAAAATAATTATAAAAGAAATTGGTTTTTACTTTTAGCGACGACAGATATCAACTTATTGCGACGACTTCTTTTGGTTTCTGAAAAGTAGAACTATAGTCACCATAGTTTTTAGAGACGGCTAGAGACTAAATTTTATCCTTCCTATAAATCTGGTCTCTAAACCACCAGGTTGTTGTAGTGTATATGGTTAAATGGAATTTTTTTACATAATGTAAAAGTTTAAATGGAAGCCATAAATTGTAATTTAAATCAGTATGTGAGTTAGTATAGTAAGCATTTAATATATTAAAAATTAAAAATAAAGATGGTTCAAGAGTGTACCACGTGTCAAATTGGTAGTTTAAAAGAATGACATGTGACTCCAAAAATCTTATTTTATTACAGTCTATAGATGATCTAAGCAATATTACACCATCTATCATTTTTAAGTAGGGTTCTTAACTAATTTGCAAATCAC